>OZ017739.1:396772641-396967641 GCA_963969285.1 Odontomyia ornata
CAACTGAAATAATGAATGCTTTTCATGAAAATGTTTTAAATGGCTTAACTTGGAAGGATTTATAAACCTTCCAAGTTAAGCCATTTAAAACATTTTCATGAAAAGCATTCATTATTTCAGTTGCTACTGAAATAGCGAATTGCGCTTGCCATTTTGAATGCATGCATTTAATTTTGGATTATTTTAAATCTTTGTGTGTAAGAATCTCATCAATCAATATGCCGAATCTCGTTTAAATCGTGGTTTCACTCTAGACAGGAAAGATTCAATTTTGAGTGAAAATGGCAGCTAAAAATATTAGATTTTAAATTTTCGACTGTTTTAATTTTCATTCGATTTTGATAATTTTTGGCAAAATACAATAACTTAGCACGGACAACCACAACCTCAAGTTTTATCAAAATTTGTTATAAAATGTGGCCACTAGAGCGCCACAAAAATCTGAAAAAATAGCATATTTAAACTGCCGCCATTTTGAAACTTGTACATGCATTATCACAATGCCCTTAGATCTGATCAATTTCCATTTTAAAACCAAGTTTCATATATATCAGATCAAAATTGCGACTTTTAGAAGCCTTTGAAATTTTGAATTTCAACTAGTCGCCATTTTGTTTTTTGGGACCTTATCTCCTTTACATAATTCTTTAGATACTTATAGTTTTTATCAAACGACCAATTTTCATAGACATCGGTTGAGAGGTTTGCTCACAACTATAACAAAAAAATTTTGCACGTTTTTCGACCTTTGAGTGGCCGCCATTTTGTTTCAGACGGACCAATTTGAAGGCTCAATTGCAAAATATTCTAGGTGCGGCTATGTTTCGCTTACGTATTTGAGATATTTGCCATGAAAATATGTTTTTAACGAAAGAAACAAATCAGAATCGTATAGAAAATAGTACGTCCAAATCAAACTACAAGTTGTCTTACGGCCAGTGCAACATGAGATTTTGTGTTATGAAGAACGACGTCTTGTCAGTTCGTCAATTCTGGGCGGTTATTAGCTATGGCGGCTTGCAATTGATGATGATGATTGCAATATTTATCAGCTACAGTGCAGCTTTCCAGACCCACAAAATGCACAAGAAGACTGTCTTCTTGCAACATATTTTTCTTAGACCATCTGCATGAATGCACACTTTGATATCAAATGCAAGTCTCGTCTCCAGTGAAAAGATTCTTTAAGAAGGAAATTTTTTTTCATTTTACTTTACGGGATTACCCGTGTGGTCTAATTTTACAGATTTTTAAGTATGCCCCAATTGTCATGTGATTGTGAATCTTTTACCGTATATTTGTTCAAACCTTGAGAATAAAAAAAAATTACCCCAAAAGAATAGTAGTGCTCATAGCTGAATAGCTACATGGGCTGATAAGTCCCGGGGTTTTTAATGAAAGCAACCGTTTGTTGGGCAGAGTTATATTTATTCCTCAACATAGCTGCCTTCGAGAGCGATACACTTTGTATAGGGATTTTCCAGGATTACGATACCCTTTCTGTAGTACGAAATGTTCAAACCTTAGAAATACGTTTCGGTATTCAATCTTATCTCATTCCCTGGAGCCACTTGGAACAAACAATAGTTGCTCGGGGCCAAGTCTGGAGAATACGGTGGGTGAGCAAAAAATTCGAATTGTAATTTATCTAATTTGGCCATCGCTTTCAAGCACGTGTTTAGTAGCTCGTTATCGTGATACACGGCTTTTTTCTACGCCATATGGAGCAGTTTGTTTCTTTAATTTATTGCCCAGTTTGTCCTTCTGCAGGTAATCGATGAAGATTATTCCATGTGCATCCCAAAAAATGGCGGCCATCAGCCCAGCGTGGAACGTTGACCGTTTTGGTCTGCTTTCGTGGCTTCTCAGCCACTCTGTAGACTGGCCATTGTGCCCAAGCGTATGGTAATGAACCCACGTCTCATACGTCGGTATAAAACGTCTGCTTGATTACGCTGCGGCAGTTGAATCATCAACGCTTTTGGTCTACGGTCAGCAAACGCGGCATCCATCACGCTGATAGCTTTTTCATCTTCAAAATATCTTGCATAATGTATCCTACCCGTTCCTTTGAGATGCTCACGACCTAAGCTAACTCGTGCAGTTTCACTTTACGATCACTCAACACGATTCGATTCACTTGCCTTACGATTTCTGCATTCGTAGGTTCTTTAGGCCTTCCAGAGCGAGGTGCGTCTTCGGTGCTGATATGACCCATTTTAAATTCACTAAACCACCACCACTGGTTTTTTCATTTTTGTTTTCCGAAGGCGAAAGTAGCGTCACTCTAACGACTCTTGCTCGGATGAACCCTTCGAAATGAGTCATATTCATTTCTCAGTGTCGCCATCTATTGCAAAATCCTGGGACTTATAAGCTTATTGAATACAGCAGGATTTAGCCACCATTTATCAAAAAAATTGTGTTTTATAAGGAAATATTGAAAGATAAGTTTTTGGTGCGTTATTGAATATTTTCCCAAAGTTTTGGGCTTTTTCACAACTTCTTTTGCTGTGCGAGGAAACTTTGGTTTTTTTATTGTGAGTTTCATAACACACTTCAATGGACCTCTGTACCAAATTTCATCCAAATTGGAGCTCGATTTTTCGTCTAATATGCTCGGCCAATATAGCTGGTTCACGAACTTAACCGAGATATTTGCTCATATATATATATATATATATATATATATATATATATATATATATATATATATATATATATATATATATACATATATATATGTATAAATTGGATATAATGAAATCAACAATAATATGGTTCACTCAACCCGTTGGATACACATTGTCATCTCTAAGCAAAAACAAAAATAATATGGTGAACTGCACAAACTTATTGCATACACATCACCATCTCAAAACAAAAACATAAAAAAAATGGCGCACACGAAACACATTACCAACTCAAATAAAAAAAAACATCAATAATATGGCGCACTCAACTCATTGGATATATAAAACTATTACAAAACAAAAAACATCTTACGACACACATTACCATCTTAAAGCAAGCACAAAAATTCGATCATATGGCGCATGGCCTGGTACGCGGCTAAATTAAATAACCTGATGTATTCAAGCCATCAGCTGATAAACCTTCAACGAGTCGGAGCAGCCGATAACATTTGCACGTATCGCGAGCGATTCAACTAAATCAATTTGTGGTAATCCGCTGCGTTTGTCTCGTGAGACCTTGAATGAAACGATGATTTACTGTTCTCTCCAAGAAAAGTAAACCCTATTTTCAATTGCCGGAAGAAATGTTATGAATATACAAACGCGCCGCCTCATACCTTACGTCAGCCAATGGCGTCAATACTAAAACATATGAAAAGAGCTATCAAGTTGCAATCAAGCCATGTTGCTTCATGTAGCAGGTATGCGATGGAGGTGAAGAGACGGCAGCGGCATGTATCTCACAAGCAAGTACGAGTCAGCCTGCGGAAAGCGTGTGTTGCAAGCGTTCAATATTTTCATTCTTTCTCATGAACATCTTGAATTAAATTTCACAAAAGGAAGTAGGAGGCGGTTTAGTTTCCATAGCAAAACAATTATTATTTTTTAACTCGAAGATATTCCTTATCAGCATTTTACCATCATGAATTTGCATGCTTGTCAGTATATAAGCGACCTTGTGTCGTCCTCAGGCGTCATATACACTTCCAAACTAGCTGGATCTATTCTTACATTTATAATCCGAAAACTACGCCATATTACTTCACTGTTTGAATCTTTTTTAAAAAAACAATAATAAAAAGATTCTGTGTTGAAATTATACTTAACAATTATGTTTGACAACTATACAATATATACGAGTCATAAAATGTAACTGAGTGAATAGCATATACAAATACACTACTTAAAGACAGCCATTCCGTTTGGTGCTCAACCTGGTTCTGTTCAATACTCAACCAGGAAGGTAATAAGACTGCTGTTGCCTAAGAATGTGTTTAGTATGTTACGAACACTATATGGACCATGAATCATATTTTTGGTAACCACTTCTCGTTGATAATACCCGTTCCTGCTATTCTATGGAGTACAGCTATCAACGAACCGTTCCATAAATATGCTGTTTAGTAATGAAATCCAAGAGATACTTCAACATCCGAGCAGATCGATTTCTTTTCGTTTTGGCAGCATTTTTCCGATTTCACTCTTTGAAAAATACGTAAATATGAATCAATGATCATATATTAGCATTCGAAAATTCAGAATTTCACCTTTTTTGAGTATTTTTGTTAGTAGTTGCAGCTCTTAATATTGTCGCGTGTTACAGTTCGCGACCAATAATTTTAATGTTCCGGGAAAGTGAAAACGCACTGTCTTTTAAATTAAGTTTAAAGAGTTTATTTACAAAGAATGCACAATCATGGATTTCACTATTTCACAAATCGCATTTAAATCTAATTTTTACTGTCTATCAACTTTATATTTCAGCTGTCTTAACTATCAACGAAAATCAATTCACTATTACTCAATCAATATCGCCTTTACTTCACGCTCCACTCTATCGCAGTTTTACTATCGCGGTTTTACTATCTCCCGCATTCATTCAGCTCGGCTTTATATAGGGTCTCTAGTCATTCAATCCATTTCTCGTACATTGGTGAACTACCTGGAATATTCGAGCAATGCAGAATGGAAGCAGTGACGTCACTTTCAGATGTTGATCATGCTTGGTCGATTTTTGTGCTTTCGAGTACATTCGCTTTTTGATCATGATGTCATTGATAGTTGTGACAGTAGCTCGCAGAAATGTTTGGACATGTAACAATATGATAACTAACCTCATAATAATTTCGATATTAATGAACAGTGTGCACTGAAAATCAAAATGCAAAATGTGGTGCATTATTGTTGGAAAATTAGAATGCACATAGTTTAACTAATGAAGTAATTGCATTTTTAATTTTTTTTATATTTAATGAATTTATATGTTTCAGATTTCTAACTAGCTATGAAAAAAATTAATTATCTTTCTTATAAAAATTTTAAATTGCATAAACAATGCAATAATATTTCCTATTAGAATTCAAACTGTCAAATTTTTCGTTATACTTGACAAACTGATCAGGGCGCAGTGCCACCTATCGGCAACTTTTCATACATATGTTCTAAACTTTCCTGTTAAGATGCCCAACACAAACAGACATTCATTTTTATAAATATTATGATTACTGATAATAATGATTGTTATTTTACAATTTTTTTTAAAATTTTATATTATTGAAAATATATATAATCGAAAATCGGCACGTGCAACTACCGGCATCTACCGGAGGCATGTCGTACCTAATTCTAAACCATTCTCAAGACTCGATGACCTAATCAATAGTTCATTATGATTTTATGCATAGTTTCCGATTCTATAAGCCTCACACAAACGGATATTCATTTTGATATGTTCAGATACTCAAACTGAATAGGCTGCATAATTATTACATTATTGCTGAAAATCTCAATGGTCGGCACACGTCATTGCTAAATGCGACGAATAATCCAAAATGAGTATTACTGAAACCGTGGATGACACAGAACCAAATTGAATTCGAAAGCACAAACCCGTCATATCTAAGGAAAAATCCATATTTGGACTTGTGCATTGCTGACGCTTGACATGAATTTAAATTTAATGAATGGTCACGGAAATCGCAGGTACTTCCCTACAATCGTGGTCGTGCTACTATTTTCATGATTATTAACCACCAAAGCAATGATGTCTCCTTCTTTCCAGTTCGCAATGAAAATCATGGATTGAATTTCAAAACAAAAAATTAGGATAATTTTCAAAGAAAGTTTAATCAAAACTACTGGAAGGAATATCCATCTTCTGATAAGGGAAATGCTTGCTTAATGGTAAATAATAGCAAGAATTCAACTAACCATCAAATAGATTTCTATTTATCGCAGCTAGAAAAGCTTATATTAGAAACGATTGAGAAAGTGGTTACCAAAATTAAACATCGAAACAATATGGAAGGATATGAGATACCAACAATAAAAATGTTGAAAAAATTGTAAAGCCTTCTAATCACGCGCGTCAACAAAATTTATTGGCGGTTCCAGAACTTCAACGGGCCCTCATACGACATGTTGAAATTCTACGTTGAGAATGTTTGGAACATAATCCGTTCACACTAAAGACAGAGGCCTCTCTAGCCCATATGGCGCCCGGGTGCATGTAAAATGCACGCGGGTTTACGCCAAAAATTCACCTATATTTTTTTCGCTTTCATGTTTGCACTAAAGTGTTCTTTTATTTTAGGCATGTTATTACTAGCATTCCAAACCGACCTCTCATTGGCTAAAGACGTGAAGTCTCGGTACGTGTCAATGGACTGCACTGTAGTGATGTCCGTTAAGGACTGCAGGGGTTGTCTGCTGCCTCAGCAGAAGATGATGTTGGGATCCGCTGAGATTGGCTTGAATGCGCTGGCAGGCTAGCGTTGCGGTGTCATGGGGCGGGTTCTTTCCCCCAGCACAAGGACCCACTACAAAAGAATTTCGCATCCATGAATTCCGGGGTCCATCAAAGTCGACCAAAGTCGAAAAAAGGAGGTAACGAACTAAGGGTTGCTCATTGCCGACGAAAAGGACAAACTGGACCTGGGGAAGACAGACGGACTTAAGGGGGCTTCGTCGGCACCCGACGATTCCTATGGCCCACAAATAAGAGTGGGGCATCCAGATGGAGTGGTGCCCCCTCGCACCCTCCCAAACAGATCAAGATCCAAACGTAGGCATGGCCAGAGTACGCGAGCGGAAGGCCACTCTACCCGGCAAGAGCCCCTGTTAGCCGAACAAAAAACAGAGGAGCGCGCCCGTTGGCTAGCCCATATAAGCGGAGGAGCCTGCCATCGATGCGGGTCCTATACCCGGTCAGGTATAACGAAATGGAAAGAGCGAAGTTTATGCTGTTTAATAATTCATTGTATTGTAAATCGTATTAAGAAACACTCAACAAAGCGATTTTGATATTTCAAATTAGCAACCTTCTTGACTACTTGAGACTTTCATTGCCCCAATTCATTAATTTGTATAGATAATTACGTCCAAAATATTTCCTTATCCCTGTGAATTTATATGTGACAATCTCACTATCGATCACTGATTCAAAATGTCTTTTATCTTTAGGCATGTATTGATATCAAAATGTAGAAAAATGCCTGATTTTCATTAAGGTTTAGTATCTTGTGATCTTGATACTTTCTGCTTAATGAGCGAAATAATGTTTACAAAAAAAAGAAGGGTTTACAATATGCTTCTGAGTATATGGAAGCTATTTATACGAATCATGCAAAAAGTTGGAGTAATTTGGAATGCGTGAACATCTCATACACGATACAATTTAAATATGGCGATGACTACCTCGTAAAAATTTTAGCTTTTATAGTTTCGTTTGTCCTTCAATTAGAATGTGCGAATATTTTACTAAGCTTTTCGATTATATAATGACAATAATACAATAATTAGATAACGAAATATTCATAACGAACTGGGTAATGTGAAACATCTTTTCAATTACGATCAAATAGGAAAATTATATTTCCTACACGCTATCTTCACGTTGTAAAGAATTAATATACTTTATTAATGTAGTGTTTTTAAATCTAAATAAAGTATTCTAGACAATATTATAAAAAGAAGCGTTAAAAGCTCACTTCATTCTTTCGTCGAGCGCTCGAGTACATTTATTTAAATGTGCTTATATGTTGTCTGTACGTTTTAATTAAAAATCTTCGTTCGTTTATACATTTAATGTATTTCTTCTTACATTCCTTTTTCTGTTTCTTCTTTTTCGGAATAGCTTAGCAATTTTGAATAGAAAATCGCAATTTGACGTTATACTGTTTGTTGTTTCTGTTCTTTTATTTTATGCTTATGCATATTAAACCCATTTTAAGTTTATTATGCTGAGTTCAATGTATGTGCTTATTGCTAAAGGATGATTCATAACAAGTGTACACATTTTTGTCGAAAAAAAACATAATTTTTGTGAAGCTTGAGCTGTAATGTTTATTTTTTATGAAAATTTGGTCCCTTACAATTAAATATGAAACATTAATTCGGGCATATGTGCACCTCGTGCTGCTTTACAGACTATCAAACGATGATTGTAATTCTCGGTGACATTTTCGCACATTTCCGGCATTATTAGGCGTATGTTGGCTCGAATATTGTTTTTTAATGATTCAGTAGTCTAGGGAGCATCAGCGTTAACACGATCCTTCAGAAATCCCCAAAGGAAGAAGTCACAAGAAGTCAAATCACACGATCTCGCAGGCCAAAGCTATGGGTCCATTTCGTGAAATTATTCAATTTCCAAACTTGGTCTTCAATAAATCGATTGTTTCGCGTGATGTGTGGAATGTAGCGCCGCGTTGTTGAAACCAAATGTCTCCCATATCCATTTCAGCCAAAAAAAAATTCCAACATGCTTCGATAGCGCAAAGAATTCACGGTAACCGCATTTCCCTCATCGTTTTCAAAGAAATACGGACCAATGACTCCACCCCACCAAAAACCACACCAAACAGTGACTTTTTCGGGATACTGGGTTGCTTGTTGAATTTCCATTGGGTTTTTTCGCTCCAATAACGACCGTTTTATTTATTCACATACCCATTCAAATGAAAATGTGCCTCATCGCTGAAGATCAATGATTGAGAAAAATCCCCATTTCCCTCCAGCTGTTGAAGGTTCCAATCGATGAAACGTCGTCTCATCTCATGATCCAATGGCGTCAGACGTTGGTTTAACTTGATTTTGTATGTATAGGTTAACTTGATTTTGTATGCATGAAGTTTCAAATTGCGAGTTAAAATTCGTTGCAAACTTGAATAAAAAACATTTAACTGCTGTGACCGACGAAGCAAAGACACTTTCGGGTTCTCACGAACATGACGGCTTATAGCTTGAATTTTTTCAGGTGTGCGGACTGTGAGCTTATGAAGGATTTTTTTGGTCCAACAGTGTATGGTTCTCCTCGAAGTTCTTCACAATTCTTGAAATAACTCGCGAACTTGGTCGATTATGTGGACCAAAAAATTCACGTAGAGCGCAAAACGTTTGCACTCGCCATTCATTATTTTTGTAAAAAGTTTTAACAATAATAAAACGATCGGCTGATGTATATGACGCCATGGTTAGAATTGTAAAAGACCAACCTGTCATAATCTGTCAATATATGGACCTGAAGTTGGTGATAAATAAGAGTTAAGGCCCATTCACATGTGTACACTTATTATGAATCACTCTTTATTTCAATCTGTTTACTTCTTCTCTTCTTTGTAATTTCCTCTTTAATTGGATTGTTGATGGGTCTACTTTTATTGACTCAATAAATTCGTTGAAGAGTTTCCACTTTTCCAGCATCAATTTGATTTTAACCTCTTGATCCGATGGTTCGGTTGCGGGTTCCAAAGCGGCCAAAATTCACCGTTCCAAGTTCGCCCACGTGGCACGTTGACATCCAAGAGATTCTAATTTTGGCCAGAATACGCGCGCCTAGTAATTTACAAATCTCCGCTTATCTATTTGGGATTTCGTCGTCGAGCAGCTCCATACCATACCCTCTCAAATTTTTCTTCTATTCGTCCACCTCCCAGACCTCCCTGTCATCGCTTTTCTCTTTCGACTCTTCCGAATTTAGTACAACGGTTCGGCGTACCCGATCAACGTACCTACACCGCTAATTTTATGTGGCGGATTTGAATTGTACTAAATGAACTAAATTTGAACGAAATAAAGAAAAATGGAAAGGATTTGAATTAGTAATAAAAGTTAAATCTCATAACGAATATAATTAAAGGGAGAGATTTAAATTTAATATAAAAGAAAATTGATATCAAATTATATTAAATATAAAGGGAAATTGATATAAAATTACATTTGATAATATTACAAATTACGATTACAATGGAAATGATGACATCGTTTTTCTAAATCTGCCGCATAAAATCACAAGTAGGGGATAGGAAGGTTTTCGAGCAGTTTACTTGTGTAACTGCTCCATTAATACAGCACCCTACAGGTCAACTAATCCGGGCACCTTAGTATACTACGAGGTGGCTGCTGTCAGGCTAGCTAGTTTGACGAGGAATTTTGGTCACTGGTCTTATGCGAGTAGACTAAGTCCGGATATAATTTTTCAGTCATCGATTTCCGTTGAAAACGCATTCCAAGAATTTCCCCCAGGAAAAAGTTTCACCATCACTTTAAATCTGCCTTTGCGAGGCTTTTAGTCACTCCACAACAACCAAAGTCAAATGCACGCGTTCCTGATCTCAATATCGAAGCGGTGCCAGACAAAAACTCTACGGTGATAAAAGCACCAAACACAAACCAACACAGCGTGTCCGGACCGAAAGCTGAACCGATCAGTCACGGATTACCACGAAATTATCCACTTGACGGCATACTCACATACTCCGCTTCTATCGGCGCTGAAAAAACTACCCTACTGGAAGAAAAGTGAGGGTTAATTTAGTAATTCAACATTTTGTTTTTATTTATTTCATTTAGGGATCATTTCAAATAACAACTGGAGATTAAAACAAATTCAGACATATTTTGCAATATAACATAAGTCTTATCGATAGTTTTGAAGAGATAAAAGCTTAAATATCGGTCGGAGAGCCCGAGATGCTAAATTTGCAATAACTAGAGAGTCATGGGGACCTATTGGATTGTGAGGATTAGGTTCAAAAACGAAAAATGTTTATGTTCAGTTTTCTATCTGAAGCGCTCGAGTTTTTCAGAGGATCGATTTTTTTTACTAATCTGACGGCCTGCCCTCAAAGCACCCCACTATATTGAGGGCTCATATTTGGTAGGCGTACATAACAGGGTGCAAGTTTTCTCCCCATATGATTTTCTGACGCGCTCGAGTATCATGCAAAATCCCCGTTTGGGCTCCCCTACTATATATGTTTATTCATAAAATTATTCAAAGAAAAGTTAGTGAACCTTTAAATTCTATGAATAAGAGTTGTATTGAATTTTAATATCATTTTCCAGTATTACTTCTTCCAACACCTACGGATAAATTGAAGTGAAGGAATCGCAGTCAATTCAATTCACAGCAGCATTCCCAGTGCAAGACGCTACCACAGCCTACTATCTCCAAATGCATCCCTCGTTAAATGTTCGTAGAGCAGTCCCAGCTCGTCGAGTCCACCGCTATCTTCACTTGTTTGAACGTTTAATCTGATGAAACCACCCCAACTCGCTGATTCAATCATAAACCCTTTGGCACATTTGATAACAAGCACAGGCAAATGTTGCCGCAATCTTTGTAAACTATTTTATCATTAGAAGGAGTGACATCCGCATGAAAAAGTTAAAAAAAAAAAAACAAAACAGAATCAGTTGATTTAGTGTAAAGCAGCCAGTTTCTTGAAATTTCTTTAAGTACCATTAGAAAACGATATTTTCGAACTATTCGAATGATATAAATCTGTTTGGCCCACGCTGCATTAAAAATGTCATCTGTTTGTCGGATAGCACATGTGGCCATAACGCGTGATCGTTCATTATATCTTCTCGAAGTTTATTCTCTGGGGACGCGTCAGCACAAAAAAGTTCTTTATCTGCTGGGGCTATTGACGACGAAGACAGCAGCGATGCCGGCGGCGTTGAAGAGACGAGTTCTTGTGTAGAACGCTCTTGGTTTTCACAGTTCTCCAAGTGTTTGTCCGAAGACGGACCGGGTCGAAGAATAAATTTTTCGATACAGCTTGTATTCTCTTTCAGAGAAACTTCTTTCTCTCAATGTCTTTTTCGATTCTGTGTGTTATAACCTGTTTCCGGTCCACCCCTGGCCTCTTCCAGTGGTACCCTGGTCTCCACTTTTCCCGACACCACCAAGTCCTTTAACCTCCACCTTTCGGAATGAAACACCAGTTGTACGCAACAATTCTACAATATATTTTACAAGGTATTAAAATGTTTCACAATGAAATTACAATTATGTTTCTACTCGTTTATTCTCAACGTCAGCAGCCGTGTTTCTTTTCCAGTGCCTCTAGAGGGCCTTCACCTGGCTTTGGTGACCATCGTGCGTACTGTGCTTGGAGTCCTTGAGGCGCGTTTCGGTGGCTCCGCGGGCGTGCGTACAATCTTAGACCTTGCGAGCGAGTACGTGTCTTCGGCTTATTGCCTAGTAACACCGACGCGTGGAAAAAAAACTCGGTATAAGTGACTGCACTGTGTCCTCGGTTCAATGCCTAGTGACATCGGCGCGTATACAAGACTTGTAGAAATGACTGCACTGTGACCCTGGCTCAATGCCTATTGGCACCGACGCGTAATAGAACTCGTATAAAAGACTGGCACTCCTCTATCACGAACCGTTGCTTTTATCGGGTAAAAAAGCCGACGCTGCATAGACCTCAATCCAATTATTCCATAAGGTTCGACAACCCTGCTGACCGAAATCCCAATATCGCACAAGAAATTGTTGTGGAATTCGCATGCTGAACAAAAACCCAATTCCATAAATTCAACCACCGCACGTTCAATACCTCAATACACTTTTTCTGCACAATATGCATTTGCATTACTTTCCTCCTCCCACTTCGGTCATAAAATCATGTCAGTATTTCAATTGTTTACTACGACCAGGGATCCCAACATCCGTTGTTATGAAATTCGATCGGGGGATTCCACCTTACTCGCATTGCTTATTCTTTAACTTGTGACAACACATGCTGATAATGTGCGCCTGCATGTCTCGTATGTCACTATCATGTTGTGCATATTAATTTGTTTATTTTTTTGTTATTTGGTATGTTGGATCGGTTGACGCTTTCCGCTAGATATTATTTATCTTAGCCAGGCGGTTTGTTTTGGTTTTTATGCGTAGTATTTGATATTTTGTTTAGTCACGCGGTATGCTCTTAGATGTGTTTTCTGCTAAATATGACTTTACTTAGTCGAGTGGTTTGTTGTGGTTGTATGCGTGATGTTTGATATTTTGTTTAGTCACGCAGTATGTTGTTACATGTGAAAGTTTCGCTTTCAGGCAGGGCATGGTGACGAATCCCTAACATGTGCACTAGTAATTTCCTTGTTTTCATCACCATCAGATATCTAAAATGAATTATAAAGGAAACGTTAGGTGTTCACGAATAACACACCCTGGCCCAGATAAATCGTTGCAACTTTAACGAGGTACTATACCCCATATTATTATACAACATTAAAAAATCTAACAGATACAGATATTTATAAGTATGTGCATATATTAATCGGGCAATTTAAATCGTGAAAAAGTGATTAGGTATAAGTACTACAAAAAAAAAAAAACTAACCATTTGGACAAACACACATTTATCTCTTGCGGGATTTGAACCTGCAGTTAATGCAAACACAAGAAATGACAAGTAAAGTCGTAGTTTGAAATCCACAACTATGTTAGTAAGAAACAAAGCCACATGTTTTAAAACTTCGTTTGGCAGAGGTTATATTTAAGAACTAAATAAATACATGCATTAAGCACTTTAACCTACCATTGTTCCGCACTGCACTAGAATAAACAGATGAAAAATTAAAGGTAGGCGTGGTACGCTTTTGATATCAATATCGTTCGCTGTGCCTATTTCTACGAACTATAAACTCTGAAATATCTGATTTCCTTATGTAGTTTTTAAATCTTGTAATGTCGCTCTGACGTCATTTTAAGAAATATTCCGGAGGCGGGAGGCGGATCTCGAAGCTGGAATTTGTTGTTTACAACTCTTACCTCTGGGGCCACTGGGAACGTGAAATTCGAGCCCAAAGTAAATTCCGCCCAATAATTACCGCAACACTCCACCGTACACCAGCAAGACTGCGGGTCCCGTGTCCGTTGCGAGCTTAACCTGCAGCTGCGATGACCATAACCAAGAAGGCAACGAACACGGGGCTAGAAAGGTGACAAGGACGTTAGCATATTTTTTCACGCACGGAATCGATATTCACCACTGAATTTACGGATTCTTCGCCACCAATCTGCAGAAACTTTTTTATCCCACTATTGAAACTGACTGCTGAACTAATATGACGAGTACCGCACTTCAAATTCCTCGCGGAAAGACTTGACAACCCAAACGCGACGTTGGAGAAAGTCTCGAAAATCCAACACTACTCTACCGACGTCAAATTCTCGTTCAGTGGCAGAGCCTTACTTCGCACACTGACGACATCAGGTGGTGAGTAGTAGCAGATATCGAAATGGTGTAAGGGTGACCAATATCTACTGGGTATCGCTACGCAATATTATGTTTGCGGTTTAATATCGCCACCAAAACAGCATACGCACTGCGAATGAAAGTAGTGGGCGCATTGCTGGCTTATCGATTAGTTCGCTCTCAAATCACGTTTCAGAAGCTCATCGAATACTCGTATGTTTATAGCAGTTGCATGCCCGAGGTATGCTCTCGTTTGTATATGTTACGTTGAGTCTTTGCCAACCCCAGACAACCATACAGTAGTGAATGCACTACTTGTTATTATTAGGAAATTCATTAAAACCCTAATAGCGCTTTGGGAAAAAAATTTCTATTCACCTTTCATCCATGATAATGGGTGTTTGGGGTGAGGAGAAGGTGACATGAGAGGCTCATGAGACGTTCCTTGGTGAGGTCAGCAAAGTAGTAGAACATTCTCATGAGCGAAAAATCCCAAACAGGTCAAGGGAGGAAGAATGGGTACAACATGCAAAGTGCAGGAGGGGCATTGAGCTCGGCAGAAACGCCAATTCAATCTTATTGCCCTTTGCATGTTGCACCCATATTGTTGGTGATTGACCTACCCGACCCAGTCATGCATCCTGTGGCACCTCGCCGAAACACCAACTGCCCAGAACAACATGACCGGACCATTCGGACCAAACACCTTAGGTGCCGGACAACCCGGAACAACCATGCACTCAAGGGCAATTGGTAGACACACCAATTACCAAGAGCTGCATGATTGAACCGTGTAGTCCAACCACCAGCAACCCAACAACGCCCCTGGCAGTCTCACCAGAAGTTACGACAAGGGATACTTACGGTCCGTTTTCGGATAACAATTGACTTTGCAGACGTCTTACCCCGCACTATTTTATTTGGATGGTATACATGTGCGTTGTATATATTTCTATTTATGCTTTCAAATAACTTATTGCCAAGAAATTCAATCGACTGGCAATAGACTTAATGCATAATGCTTACCAATTTGCTGAAATGTAAATCATAGTCAATTCTCCAAGTTGCACGATTCATTTTTAACAACTTTGAGCATACATATCTACATTTTGAACGTGCTGCCTTCTGCAGCGTTGTTTTTCAAATGAGATGTGTAGAATAACAAAAAGAGAATTGAAAATAAATAAGATCATTTTCCGTGCCGTGGATATAGAAATCTTTTCCAACACTTAAGGCGCGAAAATTTTATGTAATGTTACGTTTACGCTTTGCATTTAATAAGTAAATAAAAAAAAATTAATGAGCGCATGGATAACAAGGGGAGCCATTGAACTAAAATTTCGTTGTAAGTTAATCCCCACAAGAGAAATTTAGCTATTGCGAAGGTACAAACATCTACTCGATTATGCATTCATGTATAAAAATCCCGCATTATATGAAACGAAACCCTTCAGTTGACCTAATGATTAGTTTGTTGTCATGAAATCGAAATTAAAAGGTAAAGAAAAAATAATAATAATAACCCGGAACCGATTGGGCACACTCCAACAATTCAGCGTAAATGATAACAAAGAATAGTCAATCCTGGAGAGCACCTGTAAACGACTTTAAAAGGGGTGAGCTCACCCAATGGCTAGCTCAATATAGTGGAGGGGCCAGCCAACGTGGCGGGTCCCATAGCCGGTCAGGTTTAAATGAAAAGACCGAATTTTTATAAAGTTTATCCTTCCATTTTATTTTTTTTTTTTGTTTTTTTGAAATTGCTTTAAAAAGGTACTATTTCAACTGGACTTTAACTCGATTGCAACAAAGAAAAAACAAAAGGAATTTCTTCCGTAAATGGTACTTTTTCCAAATACAATAAGACGACTGCACGATTGAAGACACAATTAAACCTTCACAAACTCCTTTGATAAATTTTCCCTTGGAGACTGCTTGTAATTGGTTTTGCTTCTAGCTATTCCTCGCCGCACGATAGCTGCGAGAGTTCTTACTGTATTCACAACTTTCGTTGCTTCAAATGTTTATGAACAAATGCTAACATTAACCCCACTGAAATATTCTCGTCTTTGCAGCAGTTTTATTGTGAAAACAAATTTGTACGTAACCATAATTTCATTACGTGAAATCATTCATCATCAAATCCATCCCACACAACATGAAAAGCGTTCCATGGTGATCTCCTTATCATAATGTCGATATTTAAAACGAAATTTTTCGTAGTTTATTGTGCCTTCACAGTGTGTTCTTAGTTTTAACACACTTTCGACTGTTAAAACCGATCAACACTGCGTATTTCGCCTCGAAAATTTCCTGATTTCACGACAGCAATTCAATTTTTCAACATCTCCGCTTACCGACGTGGTTCCCGCAGCGTCAGCTCGGTCTGGCGATCCGTGACAGGCTCATCGTTTTGTTTCCAATAGTCATCTTACGGCACATGTCGCACCGGTAGTTGACGAGCCAGCTCGTCCATCTCTGTGGATTGCATTCGGTGATGTAATTCGTGGATGAGCTGCGTTAAGAGGTGTTGCCGTGTCCAAATTTTGATTGTAGATTTGAATAAAGTTGCAATTAAAATTTGGATCAGTATTATGGAAGTTTTCGAGCAGTTTGCTTGGTGACTACTCAATTACTAAACTGCTGTGATCTATCTTTAACATGTGTGATGTGTGATGATGTTCACAATTATGATTGCAAGATTGCCACAATGGAAAATAGAATATTAAGGTGAGTTTACAAAATAATTTAATTTTGATATTAAACTGCGTCGGCAATTTGATTTTCTTGATGAAGTAATATTAGGGAAAAATTACAAAATGATGCCGATCTATGTAGGTTATGAACAGATGGTATTTCATCCAGTCGTTTCAAAAAATTATTTCACAGCCGAATATAATTTACGAGGAAGCGTGTTTTTATACAAAAGAAAAATGGATTAGTCGGAATTTAAAAGAAACTTTGCATTCACGACAACCTGAATTACTATCAGACAAATGGATTTCTCAACAAAAAAAAAAAATCGAATCACATTTACAAAGGTTATCGCCTACTTTCTGGAACTAAAATGTTCAAGTCAATCTCAATCGCTACCCTCAATTCGAAAAAAATAAATTCAAACTTTTCTTCACGCCTCGATATTGTTCAGTCTATCTATCTGCTGCTAGCCTTAATGTCCTCACCAGACTTATTCTTTTGTTCAATCCCTTTGACCTCACTCAATCGGCCAACAGCCCCGCTGTCGATACACCCTTTCAATCAAATCCAGCGCGCAATATTTGATCCGACCTTGAACTTCAAACTCGTTCAGATCAGTTGAAGATTTACCACTGCATATTCTTAACAACCAAAGCCTTACTGCAGCTTAACAAGCCATGTATCTGAGAGCCCTACTACGACATACATGACAACACGCACCCTGTTTTTTCTCGCCAAGTTATATGGTGGTATATGAAAAAATGTGGAAGTGTCAATAAAAATCGAAGTTTTCTACGGTTTCGAGACGAATATCAACGGTAAAATCAAGACGGTCTAATGTTTTATGTCTAGTTTTATGGTTTAATGTCTCGAAAAATAAAACACCATAGTCCAAAATCATGACTAATATATTACTTTATTGAAAGAAACGAAAGATTGAACACTGTCTATTAATTGAGTCCTTACATATAGGGTAAAAGTGGGGGAGATGCCATACTTTTTGTAGAAAGGTCTAATAAATATAAAAAATCTTAGATATTTCAACCATTCTATTTTTATTCAGAAGATTCATTGATATTACATGTTAAAATCATAAACTTTTTGTCTTTCGATAAGAAAATTAAATACTGAAAAACAAAAAACCGTAAGTTAGCAAATGGTCATCTCTCCCACATAGTGTGGGGGAGATGCCATGCGGTGTGGTAGAAATGCCAACAATGTGATTCCGACTTCTTTTGATTCTTTTTACGCATGCTTCCCTTCCACAATTATTACAATTTGGTGAGTACATAGTGCAGAGCTCATGAAACCATTTGAAGCAAATCCAGTGCTTGATCCAACCTGTTTCCTTCTTTGTTTCATAATAATTTTCCAAGCACTCAGTACACACATTATAGTCATCTTCAATCGGGCTCGAAACAATTTGTTGAGAAGATGAAAAGCCTGCTTTTGAAGTATCCAGCGTAAACTTTTTACTAGCAGCTTTTGTTTTAACTCAATTTGATGTTTTATATTTTCCTGGGAAGTCAAAAGTCAAAACACAGGCTCTCTGCTTTCGTCTAACCGTAGAGCTGGGAAGTTTTGGAATCGGTCTTGACTCCTGGAGAAGTTTTGTAGGGCTATCATCTGGTTGTCTCGAAGTTGATGACGTCGGTTGCGATTGACTTTCAGTTGAATGAGGTAATCCTTCAATCAAGTCGGATATAGTGAAGAAATGATCTGGGATGGCATTAAGTGGAAATATTTCACAAGCTTTAAAGCCTGATCTATTTTTGTGCCTGATCATCCACGTATTAGCTTCCTGATTAAAAAAGGTCTTTAAAGGTTTAAAGAAACTACGTTCCACGGGTTGAAGTGCTTGCATTGTGTGACTTAGCAAACATATAATAATTACATCATTTTCATTAGCTATGTCCAAAAGGTCTATGGAATTGGAATGGGAAGTATGGCTACCTAAAATCAAAATTGTTTTTCCAGTCTTTGGTTTTTTCGGCAGAAAATGTTCCAGGAACCATCTCATAAATAGGTCTGAATTGATATAAGATGACTTATTGGTCATATAAACGTTGGACCCATTGAGAAAACCATCTGCAAATTCGGGTTTTTTATTGACTCCTTTCATTATTATTACTGGCGGTAGGAAGTGGCCTTCTGCACTACAACAAGCAACCAGAGAAATCGTTTCACCCTTTCCCCGAGGTGTAATCACGTGAACGTCCTTAGCTCCTTTCATTGTTATAACTTTTCCTGGTTTATTAATAAGTTGGATCCCACTCTCATCGACATGAAGATATTTTAAGATCTGTTAACTAAATTATTTGCTTCCATTTTTTCTTGCAAGAGTTTAAAAAATGCAGCGACTTCTTCGCTATTCATAACCTGAGCTCTAGCAACCGATTGACTTTCTGCGTGACGCACCGAAATATCTGTATTCCTTTCTTAAAAGGAAGTAAGCCAATGCTGCCCAGCCATTTCTCTTTCCTGCAAAAATTGATGCTTGATTCCAAGCTTCTCAACGAATCGATAGGCAAGTGAACGAAAGATGCCTTGATCAGGAGCGGAGCCAGAACTAGCTCGGCATTTAATGTACGATGCTAATCGTTTCTCGTTCTCTTTTCCGACACATACTAGAACAATATGTAATTTGTATTAATTACCATACAACTTATATCGTAACAGCAAATCAATATATATTTAATATCATAGAATAGATACCTTGAGGGCCTAGCCCGTATTTCTGAGTATTGCCTGTCTTGAGCCGCCTAGATAGAGTAGGAATCGCCTTTCGGCTTCTTTTTTTGAAATTTCACATTTTTTAACTTTCTCTATGGCGGAGATTGAATTCTCCTCAGTTCATTGTCCTCTGACAACTCTATTATTTCTAATGTATTTTCTCGGCATTCTTTAAACAATTGAAATTATTCCAAAGATTACACAAAGATTTAACTCTTGCAAAACGTGGTATCTTTCCTAATTTCGTGGGAGCGATGTCATAAAGTTCAAAAATGCTTCATTGATATCGAATATAGCTAAACATAATTTCAATAAGTTAAGAACAAGTTGAAAAACACATTATAAGCAATTCTTACCTAACTGTGCTCTTACCCCACTTATAACATACCACAAATATTATTGTTACGCAAAACTTTCCAGGAAAAAAGTCACGACTAATAAAATGTTTCGCTTATTGACACGTGTCGCTAGAGCGCAGTTTGGAAAGAAACTGATAATTTTCATCAGAAGCATTCATAAAAAACTAAGCATGATGATTCATGCAAAGATTTCTATCCCATATAGGAAACTTGGGAGATATGGCATTTCTCCTTATATGGCGTCTGTCCCACTTTGACACTAGTTTAAGATAAATGTTAGTTTGAATGCTTATCTGTACTTCATTGTTCATCTTAAAATGAGTGTGAATGTTAATGCTTATCTGTACTTGGCCTATCTTAAGATGAGTAATTATGTAAACGCTTGTCTGTACTTTGTGTAAATGCTTATCATCAGTTTAAATATGTAGTTTCATTTATTTAGTAAATTTGATAATCTGAGATGGTTTGTTTACATTATTTGCTTAAGATTAGTAATGGATTATATTACTCGCGGAGAACATCGTAGCGCTCTTAATGAAGTGAATTTCATTTCAATCCACACATTCGTTCGTGTTTCATTGAGATTCAAAGTTAAAAAATTAGGAATTTGTTTACTTCATCAAACTTAGCCGTCAGTGGACGAAGTTGACTGTGTGTTTAATTAAGCTGTTCTGAAAAGTGTAGATGTACAGTGGACAGTGCAAGGAAGGAATAGGATCTGTACCATTTTCGGATAAATATAAAATACATTAAGACATGTCACCTTAAACCCCTTCTGCATGATTTTTTATTTTGCGACAAAAAAAATTTAATGTAAATGCAAAAATGAAGAAACACGTGTTTTAGTATTTTTTTATTTTTTTAAATTTTTATTAGAAAAATTGCTTATTTTTGGTTTAATCCGAATATGGCACAACATAAATGGCTGAATAATAAGTCATTCATTCCTTACAATTTTATTTATAAAGCATGGAACAGAAGGAAGCAGTTTCTCTTATCATTAAGAAATAAGTTAATTTTACACTTGCGACATTGAATATGTGATCTTCCATTGCACTCCGGTACCGTACAGCGGTGTCTGGTTGTCCAAGCAGGGAGGTGATCTACCTGTTCTAGACGCACATCCTGAGATGGCATGATGGCTACTGGTCCTCATGTTCTCAAATGCATTTGAGGGTCGTCCTCGTTTTGTACTGCTGCTACGTTTATTGACTCAGCACAAGGCTTCTGCTACAGCTACTTTGAAGTCCGCTAGTGCAAGTAATTCTTGGTCCTCAAATCTACTCCTATATACTAGCCAGGCGTTGACGGTGACCATGTCCATCACGTGAGAAAATATTCTATAGTGACACTTTTTTGACCTTATTTGGACTCTGTAATAACCCAGGAGTGCATCTAAAAGATCAACGCAACCCATTTGTTGATTATATGTTATCACAGCTTTTGGACATGGAATTCTAATATACGTTTTCTCCTATTTATTATAGCGCCTAACATCCGCAAGTGGTTTGCTGCCTACGTAAGTTGAGGCCAAGTTAACACTCCTGTTGATGTACCATGTCGTTACAGAGATGTCGACATTATCCACCGTTGTGAGCTTCTCAACCACAGTACCCCTTCCTTTTTTCTTAGGTCCTTTTCCAAAGGAACTTTATACAAAGGGATACGGTTTGATTTTAATGTACCTAATGACAATATCCCTTTCTTTGCCAAATAAACTAATAGCGGCAATGATGTGTACCAGCTATCGAAAAAAAGTCTGTAATTTTGTGCTTCTGGAATAGTTTTTGAAAGACGAAAGACCACATTACTGGAAGTGCTTATGTTTGGTAAACCTTCAAATACTTCTTCTGGTCCACGAGTCCCTGTATATAGTTCGAAGTCATAGTTAAAACCTGAGAAATCACTAAGATCAAAATTTTTGAAGTCCCATTTATGGGCTTTTTGGGATTATATTGCCTGATAGTTGAGAGACTTTTAGTCGAAATTATCTGCTCGTCCATATCTATCTTCTTCTCTTTAGGGACAGTTAACAAACGCTCTGTAGTGAATTGTTAATTTCAGATGTCCGTGATGGACTGCAGCGATGGTCTGCTGCCTCGGCAGAAGAAGATGTAAGTATCCGCCGAGAATGCCCTTGTCTGGGGACGCGTGAATGCGCTGGCAGGCTAGCATTGCGGTGTCGTGGGGCGGGTTCATTCCCCCAGCACAAGGACCCACTACAAAAGAATTTCGCATTCACGAATTTCTGGGGTCAAAAAAAAAAAAAACAAGGCGACCGAAGTCGCAAAAATTGTAGGCAACTACAATAGGGGTAAATGACTTGTTCAGAGAACAAGTGAAACAAGTAAAAATGGGCGGACTTAGGGTAACTTCGTCGTTACCCGACGAGGCTCATGGCCCACAAATAAGAGAGGGGCAACCGGGTGGTGATGGAGCCCCCTCGCACCCGCCCAACCGGATCAAAATCCATTAATGTTGCAGTGGCCAGGTATTTTCCTTCTGAGTGGAAAACTCATACAACATAACTTGCATGAGCGTTCCCATTAGAAGAGAAGTACCCCGGGGACCAATTTATGCCATAGAATTATGTAATTCGATTTTACATAACCCTATGCCGTAAAGAGGCACCTTGCTCGGGCCACTCAACCCGCGAAATCACCTGAAACAAAAGAGGTTAGTATTTACCCGGCGGCTGGCTCATGTTTGGTGGTGAGAGCCTGCCACCGTACCGGGTCCTATACCTGTTCAAAGGAACAAAAATGGAAAGACCGAATATTTTCCCTTAACTAGACATGTTTTTTTTTATTTATATAATAATATAAAGACAAAATCTGATTTTTTGCTTATCATAGAAGAAAGTAACAATTGAGTTCATTTTATTTCCTGAATGTTTTGCTTTCTTACTTTTGTTACTTCTTTTTTGAATTTGTTGTTTGTTCCAAATATATGAGAATAAGAATAATTTAATAATATTAATAATCCATACTAATAATTCAATAATTATAATAGCTATGTCAGGGTTTCATATAATTAATCATCACCAGTTTATTTTACTCTATAATTAATTATTGTTTTATTTTGTGACAAATAGTTACCAAAGAGTATACGTTTCAATGGTGGTGGGCAATGTAAACTACCAATGGAATTAAAATCCAAGAAAATTATAAATGTCTTTTAACTTGGGAGAGTCGTTTTATACAGAGAGCTAACAAAGACTAATTAATAAGAAAAATGATTGAGCTCTTTAACAACGGCTTTTGCAGAACGTGAATTACTCGACAAATATATTGAATTATTCGACAAATTTAAATGTAAAAGCATGTAAAAATTGAACTGTATAAAAAGGGTACTTACCCCACATAGTCCGTCGAGCGCTCGATGACGATGCAGGTATCCTCTAAATTACTGGGCATGGGGCACAAAACAAAACAAAATTTAGGATAATCATCAGTTTTAAAAATTATTATATATAATTCACAAAGACGATTCGAGGTTTACGAATTCGCGTCCAATTCCGGTGAAAAGCTCGATTTTCTACACAAAACTTAAAAGAGTCGCGATTTCGCAACATATCCCATGTACGGTCACACTCCAAATTCCCTTTTTCTCACTTCGTCTTTCAATAATTCTACCGCAATTCTTCTTCCCTATCTTGTATACCCATTCGAAATCTTTCCCAGCTGAGCTAACTTGCTCGCTCAAGCCCTGCACATACACTCCTCGCGTCCACGCGCGTTGGCAATTCCAAGCAGACTCCCCCAAAATGTTTCGCGGCAGTTTCTCAGCTCAAGACGATGATCGCGACGAGCATCATTGCTGTGTAGGATGCAATAGTATACCATGACTCTCTAGATCTGGATGCTGTTGATGTTGTTGTAGCTGTTGTATTGGATCGAACATTATGTGATCAATACAAACTACACGCAAATGTATAGAGGCAGGTTGTGGAGCTTAAATGGTTCGTGCGGCATGCCTGAATGTAAATGTGCATCCGCGGATGGAATGCATGGAATAGCAAGTTGTGAGTAGCTTGTTCACTGATAAGAGTTGTTACTAACAATTCGATGAGTGTAAATGTATATTTTGTATGTCTAGGGTAACGATGAGCGGAATGCGAGAATGTGTATTTTACATACTATCAAGTCATAGTAGGATTTTCTATATGGAAATGGTGTAATGATGTTATTACGTCTAATTACTCTGGAATTAAAATCATCAGAATAATTCCAATAAGAATCATTCAGTTCAGTATATCCACATGTGAACTCACATGTATTCCAAGAGGAATCATATTTCTTCCTACATAGTCCATTGCCTTAAGCAGATGCCAAGATATGGACACACGGCAACCATAGATAATCATGTTCAATATCGTATATCACATTACCATTGCATAGGTTCATATGCTCTACCATCAATTGACACATCGTAATGTGTAGAACATTTTGTTCATGAATTTATGAATGGATGTTTTGAACCGCATCACATTACACAAACAAACAAGTGCATGCAATGACTTGGGTGTAAAATGTGATGGAATATTGAAGGGTGAGATATGACGAGGATATGGAATGTGATATCGAATTTAGGTCAGTTATTGGTGGGTAAGAAATATTGGATATTTATGAGTAATAAATATTAGGATTTTATTTAAATTAAATAAAAATAATTTTTTTTTCCTTTTAACATTGGATATTTATTATGTGTAAAACGCGTTTTCGACTACTATTTGTAGTCTTCTTCAGTACAGTTCATTGTACTGAATATCCAATGTTAAAAGGAAAAAAAATTATTTTTATTTAATTTAATTAAAACACATTGGAAAAAGTGACTATTATTTGATTGATTAGGATTTTATTTCGGTTGACATACTGACCACTTGAATGAGTCAGACATATTCCCATGCAATAATGAGTATAGTGCATGAGTAATTTTAGTAGGTTAAGAAATAGTATTTAAGGAAAAGAAATTCTGAAATAAAATTAGACGACTTAGAATTTCAACTGCCAACATTGGCGTTTTGTTTTACTTCCAGTTTGTGTAGAAATATAGGCGTCCTCGGGCTGCCAACGGCTTTGGCGTTATACGCCGATATAAAAGTTGAATTTATTTTAACATCTGTAATAAAATAACATCTTATTACGATAATGGTTTGCTGGTTGTGTAGTGATTTAGTAGATCTGGTCTATATTATGCAGGAATTTTCTTTAACCCTTTGCCTGCGCCGAATTCGAATCGAGCATTTTTATTTATATTGAATATATAAAATATATAAATTTGACATAAAAATAAAATTTAAATTTTATATAAGAGTATTAAATAATTTAAATAAAAAATAATAATTTTAACAAACTTCTGTAGTAATACTACAGCTCTTTAAGTTGGTTCAGGAATGGACGAAGTTTGTGTAACGGATTATAGCCAGGTTGCCCCTTAGGCACGTGGGTTAAGTTTGTATTGAAGTGAATATAACCCCTAAGGTTTCACTACAGTAATTTCTAGTAGATTGAAGTTGAATAATAGACATCATAAGACATATACCCACAAATTGTTCAATTTCTTGTGGTGCAACAGTTATATTTTTTTCCGCTTTGCCGTTGCATATAACAGGGTTTGTTGGGATATAAGTTGAAACATTTTGTCAGTAAATAAGTACATATATAAAAAATTGTGCAGGTGTTTCCAACTCCACTATAATTGAAGGAAAACTTAAATTACCTGTAAATTCTAAGTCGGAGTTCATTCTTTCGATAAAGCCATCCCTCCATCTTGGTGTATCAGCTCTAGTAGCTTTTGAACGTTCTCCAGCAGGTACAGACAAAGGAACTAAGTCTCCTGGATCATCTTCAGACTCGTCTTCAGTCTCGGGCACAGTTACCAATGGAAGTCTTCTAACCAGACAGTTCTGCATCTGTACTGCCCTCAGGTATACTTTGAATAATGGCATGTACACCACCGTAAAATCTGCGAGGATCCATGAGCCCTGAACAGTACGGTATAAGCATAAACTTACAAAATACAAAAATATTTAAGAAATAAGATACAACGGTATTTTTCATTTCATCAGTATTATGCATGATGATCCAAAGGAAAAACACGACTTTTGTATCAGTTACATGTATAAAAACAATGAAATTTTACCTGTTTTAAGTAAATAATGGTTTGTGTTAGAATGAGTTTTTTTTTCCAAACGATTCCTTCACGTTAAGTATTTTTTTTGAATTTTGAATATGTGCGCACTTAGTGTAACTGTCAAAACTTGATTTGCAAACCTTGAATTAAGGTGTAGTTCAACGAGCAGCTTATAGCTGACATTGAAATGATTTTGTATGAACATTTGTGCCCCATAAATGGCACAGCATGCAGAAAACGAGAAAAAAATTATTAGATTTTACATTATAAGCAAAACTATTGTTTGGTTCAAATATGGACCGATTTAGGCAATTGGACCGGGTCTTCGAAGCAAACTATGTGAACTACACGAAAGGGAAAGCATCCTCAATCCGTTTAGGAACTCATCCGTTCAGAAGAAAAAGCAGCGATGTAAATGTAATTATAAGCACAAGACTCAGCTAAGTTTAGCTTCATCTTGACGCAACATAATAAAAATATTTTATTTGAAAGCTAGCAGAACATCACAACCGAAGCGAGATGGTCGGAGAATGAGACAATTACAAATCGGAATCTGGATCAAATTTAAATTAACCAGGACAAAAAACATCTCAGCAATCGCAACATCGAAAACGTCAATCTTCAAATCAAGGTGAGCAAAAAAAAACGAGAAGAAGTTTGCAAATCGCAATCATCAAGTTCTCTTCAAAAAGATCAACAGAGTCGAAACTTACAGCAACAAATGCAATGTCCACAGGTGTTGCAGCAGCAAATATTGCAACAGCAAATGTCGTTTAACCTGCCAGAAAGTGACTACGACAAAGATATGAAGCAAGAATTTGCTTTCGACACCGAGTTTAGTCATTCGACGGACGAAACGAATGCAGCTACAGCGGCTTGAAAAGCTTCGAGCTTTGATCTTCCACGTTCCTCTTTTGGTATTCTTCCGTTTTAAATTTGACTTCTCATAATACAATTTCACCATCAATAGTGTACCTCAACATAAAAACTGCGAGTGTAAAGAAAGTATGGGAGTCAACTCCATCAATGCCGCCTGTACTTGAACATGCCGCAACGGTAGTTGCTCAAGCTCAAGATGCAAACTTGTACTTGTCATCGAATTTCGTGCAATCGCAACATCAACAGCATATGCATCACTTTGCCAATACAGGAGTAGCTGCAGCTCTCCATGCTGCTTGCTACTCATGCCGGAGGAAATATGCACATGCAACACACACTTTTGTCGCCCATTCGATCCGCATTTAGATCAGCACTTTGGTATGGACTTTGAAAGATGGTTTACCGGCGAAGTCCCGGAGGAAAGCTCAGCTGGAAATTTGGGTGTGCTTTCCGGCTCCTCGGATTATTCTAGTTTTTTCTCTCGAGACGAGCGGAGGTAGTAGCAAAAAAGGTCAGGTGAAAGAAAAAAATCGTTAGACAGATCAATAGTCCCTGGTGTTTTCCTTATTTTCCCGGTGTCTGCTGCATAAGGGCCCCCAACGAATAGAGTTTAAATAGGTAACCTATTGATGATTAATTCCCATGCAAATTTAATTTTAATAATTAGAATTCAGTTAAAGTGTAATAGAATTGAATTTCAATGTGAAGAATAAGGAATAATTTAAAGTGTAACGGCGTTTAATTTTAATGTGAAGAATTAGAAATCATTGAAACTGAACTGAATTTGATTGGCGGATGAAGATTGATTTCCTTTTCGGCGAAGACGTTTCGCTATAATTTAAAGGGCGGGTTTTGCTCGTCTTAAATAACTGGCTGAAATAGAGTAGGAAGGGATTGAAGTCTAGGTGTTTCGTAACCATTCCGTGTCTTCGCGTAACTTGTTTTATTTCTTGTCTCGGAATATTGGGTTGTCGATTTTAATAATGCTATTCTTGACAGAGTCTTTCAAGAGTTGAACACTTGCAGGATAATTTTTTAATCAAAATAGTAGTAAATAATAATAATAGTAAAAATGTTAACTTCTTTTTCCTGAGACAAGTATAAACATATAAACGCAATTAAAAACAGTTTAGCTGAAAGTTTGATATTTCTAATAGAAGCAAACTCCTTTAAAGATTCTATTTACATACGTAAAAGTTAATCTAACTTTTGAGCCTAACTCCAGTACATTTGTATTTATGTACGAAATTAAGCGTTTCTCAATATCTCAATTAAAAAAAAAAACTGAATTTCCGATATTTGTACCGCAGCTATGAAATAAGGATTTCTCAATCAACCCTTAGAATCTCAATGGTTTATTTAAATTACTCGTATATTGAATTAAATTGTTATTTTTCTTCCAAAAAACGTGAATTTATTGAATTAAATACAGATGTACATTTAGTCCTTAATCCTAGGACTTCATCAGTGTAACTGACCTTTCTAAGCCTAATCTTTTATTACAGGTTTATTTCTTGTTTCTATAGTTTCACTAGTGTCCAATTCATTTACTTTTCTTACTTATTTTATGACTTTCAAACTTTCAGCGCTTATCGTATGATTGCTTTCGCTGACGGGTCTGGCTACGGTCGCCTTTACCTGATTCTTGTTGTTCCTTATCCACAATTCTACGTATTTCAGGTGTTCGTCAAATCTTACTACCGCTAATCTCTTTGTCTGCCCTATATACACTTTGTTGCAATCTCTGCACTAAATTCTATAGATGCCGCTTTTTCGTGATCTTCAATCTGGTCCTTTACGATGTTAAGCCATTTATTCAATTGCATACCGCTTCTTGGAACTGCGTCTTTATCATATTTGCTGAACATTTTTTGAAGGTCCCTATGCATATCCGAGAACACTATACTCACTCTTCGTCGTTGCTTTTTATCGATATCCAGTGTTGTATATTTCCTAACTTGTAGCTGTCAATTTTTCTTGTGGATCTTTTGCTTGATTGTTTCTGCGTCATACCCGTTTATTTCTGCCGTATCCACGATGTAAACCAACTCCTATTGGAAGTACACCTCACTCATTAGTGCCGTTAAGAACCTGTGGACCATACTACGGTATGCCGCCATTTTATGCTGATACGGGTGATACGAAGTGCATCCTCTGCGTCTTAGTTGCCTGCCGGTGTATTGCAAATTCTATTCGGTCGCTCCTTCTGATTAACATTAAATCCAAGAACGGTAATTTTCCTTCTTGCTCGATTTCGACAGTAAACTTTATTTGAGGATGAAGCTTATTCATATACTTCAGCTGTTCATTTATGTTATCATTGGTCATCGCCGCCACGATGTCATCCACGTACCTTGTCCACAGTTTTGGAAGCATATTCTGTGCTTCTATCCGCTTTTCCAGTGCCGCCATGAATATTTTCAGGATGGTCAGAGGCTAACAATGGCTACCAAACGAGTTAACATCAAGGAATTGATTCTTTTACGTTTAATAATTACGATTTCAACATTCCTCCTAGTTCATAGTGGTACACACATATTGGTTGGTATTGGTGCGGCTTGCACAGGTGTGTCGCGTATGGTCGGTAACAGCTCGGCTAATCCTGACTTGAGCTAGAACCGAGCTCTGTATCGTTGTTATATTTTCCCTATCGGGGGTCCTGCCGGCCTCTTCCGGGGAGCCCCGCGATACTACTGGTACCTACACTCACCTACGCACCTGTAAAGCCTGAATAACCTTCCTTGGAATAGATACGCAAGTGTTGTTTTTTCGGTTTTTACTTTATTTACTCCTTTGTTTATCTTCGCTTATTCTAAGTTGATCGACGGCGGGCGCTGCAATGTCGTCCGTGGTTGGAGTACAAGGACTTGCTGCAGTGCGATGACGGGTTGCGATCTCCCGACGAATCCCTCGGCGTAATTCCCGTGCTTGGCGGCGAAAGAAGGCCCGCTCCGTGGGTGTGACGGCTAAACGGGCTAACCGCCTCAGCTCGTAGAGCTCGTGCCGTTGACGCTCCCGCCGGCCTCCTCGTGGACGCCTCTGTTTGGCGGTGTTGTCACTGGTGTCCAGGGCGCCTTCAACCTGCGCAAATACTCGTCCTTGCTAATGGGACGCGGGCCGGCTCGGGGTTCTTCTTTGAGCACCTGCTCCAAACTCCGAGTGGGAGCCTGCTGCGGTCGAATCGATTCCGCCACCTGTCTGGTGCCACTGGCCGAGAAGGGATAGAGCGGCACGCAGACGCTGCTTAACCCTGCTCCTGTTGACCGTGCTGCTCGCTGCTGCGTCGGCTGCCCTGCCGCGGTGTCGCTCCTGGGATGCCTGCAATTATGGGGAAGATTAACAATGGTAGCCAGCAGCGGTTACGCTAAAGGGCATTGAGGAACGCGGCTAGTAATGCCAACACCTCACCATTTGTTTCTTCGTTTCGTAGGTTTCGGGACTGCTTTCCGTAGGTGCGCGTTGTTGCGCATTCGGCTTCCAACTAACTTTTCCACCTCGCTCAAGAAGTTTAAGTACTATTCTTTTAACCTAAATTCTCTTAAAATGCGCTGAGTAGTCAAACACGTGCGCTCTCGTTTCACGAACATTTTTCCTCCCCGCTTCGTCTCGCTTGCTCGACTGGTGAATTTGCGAAACTGGGGAAATTGAGCGAGAGAGTGTTTTTCGCTTAAGCTTTCGACTTCGAAAGAGTACTTTCAGCTTAAGCTTTCGGCTTTCTCACTAACTCCTGAGGTGAAATAGCGAAACTGGAGACATTGAGCGAAAGAGTGTTTTAGCCAGAACTTTCGGCTTTCCCACGATCGCTCGTGGTGAAATAGCGAAAGTGGGAATATTGAGCGAAAGATTGTTTATGTCGGAACTCTCGGTTTTCCTCTCCGCTTACCTCACTTCGAAGCATCCCGTTTTTTCATGATGTACGAGTAAATATTGTTGCGGGTTGAACTTTCTCGTTCACTTAACTGCTCGCATATTTACTTGCGCATGTATTTCCATGGCTAATTTTCATTGGCGAAGTGCGAGTACATAGGTTTTGTTTGCTCGCTACTATTGCAGTTATGAGGCGGGAATATATCCGAGCATGTTTTATGTGTTCGCTCGCAACTAATTACTAATTGCAGTAATTTACCAATGCAACATCGTCATCTTCCGTCTCATCCAGTTCAGGGCATGTGTTGCACCATGGTCTTAACTTGTCGCATTAATAAACCGATGAGAACCTCGACGGTTGATCATCCTTCGAGTATGCTTCCGTCACATACTGGTAAATTCGTAAGGCCGTCTTGACCCGGTAGGATGCAGAGTACCTCGGCTCCAATTTTGCAATTCCCCGGTGGATACTAGAGCGTTTCGATTAATACTAAATCGCTAGGCTAGTATGTCCGCGGTGGTTTATGTCGTTTATCAAATCGGGTTTTCCATTTGTTCCGCTCGGTCACGATATTGCGTGCGGCTTCGATGCGTTTTGGTTGTGCAACAGTTGATTGTGGATCACGTCCCTCAAAGGAAAGTCGAAGACGATTTCGTTTGGGTTGAACTTTTCATCGAGTTCATGCCCCATTGCATGTTCCTTAACGTTTGGTCCCATTTGTGTCAATCGATCGTTGATTTCCGGAGGAAGTTGAGTATACTGGGGTTGACTCCCTCGACTTGACCGTTTGCACGCAGTGAAAGGACGGCAACCTTCACGTGTTCGATGTGGTTGTTACGGCAATACGATTCGAACTCCTTTGATGTATTGGCAGTCTCATGATCGGTGACGATACGGTTGGGAAGTCCGATGAATGTTGTCAATTCGTTCAGTATTTTGATTTCCGGTTTTGACTTGGTCGATCGAACGGCCTTCAGCACAACATACTTACTGAAAAGGTCGGAGGCTGCGATGATGTATGTTTTTCCCTTTGTGCTGCGCGGGAGTGGCCCAAGATGGTCCAGGTGCAGCATGCGGAAAGGTATCAGATCGACGTCGTTCACATGGAGTTGTCCTTTGGCCTTTCCAGCAGCAGTTTTGTTAAAGCAACACCGCAAACACGAACAGATATAGGATTTTACGTACTTTCGCATCCTCGCGAACCAGAAATGCTGTTGATCTTTTCCACTCCAAGGTGGCCCATATCACCGTGGTAGTGGTTCATGATGCGCCAACGAATAGCACGCGGTACGACGAAGTTCCTGTTGTCTCCTTCGATGCGATAGAGGCGTCTTGCTTTCAATCGGTACACGGTGGTTAGCTGTATTCGATGCGGTGATTCTCGGATTTTTCGCAGTACGTCTACGATTTGCTTTAAATGGGGGTCGGCGGTTTGCGTCGCGGCAACCCAGTCATCGGTTGACACATCGGTTGGCATGGTCTCACTAACGGCCACATTTCCAGTTGCTTGCTGGTCGGCATCGGCGTTTCGTATGTTCGGTTTGTCGGCTTCGGGTGCTTCGGATTGCTTGGCGTCGGTTGCCTGGTGCCTGTCATTGCAGTTATCGTGGCTAGTATGTTCGGCTTCGATTCGCATGATAGTTTCGGTGACATCAGTGGAACATGTCGCGTTCTGGATGGGTGCTCGGCTAAGTGCATCGACGTGCGGCATAACGTTGCCCGGACGATGCACAATCTCGTAATCGTACTCTTGTAATCGCAATAGCCAACTGGCTATTCGTGGGTTCAGCAGCTTCCTCGTCTTTAAGGTACTTACGTCAGAACAGTCGGTAACGAAGTACAGGCGAAAACGATCGAGAGTTTCGACGATGGCCAGTGTTTCTAGCTCATAGCTGTGGTACTTCTGTTCGGCATCGTTGCAGATTTGGCTGAAGAAGGACGTCGGCTTCCAGGTTCCGGTTTTCTGCATGAGGATTGCGGTGAGTCTCTTGGAGCTTGCGTCAGTGTGCGGCTCGTGATTTCGGTTGGGATCGTAGAACGTGAGTACCGGTTCTTCGCAGAATATGAGCGTTAGATGACGGAAAGCATTTTCCTGCTCGTTGCCCGAGGGGAAAGTCGGATTTTCTTTCGTTTTCAGGAGATTTGATAGCGGTCGAGCAACCTAGCATAGATCCGTATAAGCTGTCGGGAAAAGCCCGTTAGACCGAAAAATTTTCGGACATCACTCACGTTAGTCGGTGTCGCGTATAATTTGATGGCGGATGTTTCCTCGAGTCGAAGATGCATTTCAATAATCGTATTAGCATTCCGGCTTGTTGAAGTAATTTGATAAAAAGCGGAGTCGTTGTATACCTTCTTCGACTATACGACTTCGAATGATAAGCTCGTCTACGTATGGAACTGCTTCGCCGGGCGTCAATCCTTTCATTATTTGCGACATAGCCCAATGGAACACGGATGGTGCGTTGACGAGACCGAAGGGCATCACGTTAAATTCATATAGACCGTCATGGGTGATGAACGCGGTGTATTTCTTCGAGGGTTCTTCCAGCGGAACTTGATAGTATCCGGCCATTCGGTCTAACGTTGTAAAGAAATATTTTCTGATATCAGTGCCAATTGCTTGTCGACGGAATGCGTTGGGAACGGTTGCTTGACAGGGATTGCATTCAATGCTCGGTAGTCGACGCAAAGTCGATCTACCTACGATGGGTGAGGAATACTCGGAATTGCTCGGTCGGATAATTCCGTTTTTGAGTAGTTCGCTTGTTATATCGCTACCAATTTTCCGTTCTGCGAACGGAATCTTGTACGGTTTTAGGTTATCCTTCACCTCTGGTTTAAGCTTTATCTTCATTTTGGTGCTTCGGCATCGCTCTAGCTCGAATATTTGATTTGCAAAACAATCGGAGAATTCATCGAAAATGTGGTGTAATTCCCTTCGCTCGTCACCAATCAATAAACTTCCGATACGGATATTGTTCGTGTCAAACTTCACTAATTGGCATGTGTTCAACCTCATTACGAGTTGACTATCTTCGGTGCACAGTACATCTCTGCCGAGTAGAACAGGACATGGGATGAGATCATCGTACATGGCAATAAGTTTCACTGCCTGTGTGCAATCGTCCATAATCACTTCGGCGACGACATATTTATTGCTTTGCGTTGTCCTTCCTGCGAAGCCCTTCAAGGTTCCGGTGTCACTCTCGACAATTTGGCATCCATTTTGAGCGGCGTTTATTCGTATGAGCGAGCGATTACTCCCTGAGTCCATTAATGCGTCCACGAGATTCCCGTCTAGAAAAATTTGTTTGTGGTAGATTGATGCAGTGTCATCTGTTATGTGGCGGACATTCGCTAGTTTCTTTTTGTCGGGGCATTGGGCGGTTGAATGTATACTGCGAGAGCACGTCGCGCACCGTTCTCTACGTTGCGGTTGTTGAAAATTGAGACGCGTCCGCTACCCCAGCAATTGTAACACACGATCTCTTTTCGTTTTTCGTTATTGAGAGCTGGCGTGGTTTGTACTGGTGACATTCCCTTGATCATGCCGCTTATTGTTCGAATCGTTCTCTCGTCGTTTTGTTGTGTCATCTTCGCCTTGGTCCTGCCGCTGCTGTTGCGTGTTGGACATATATGTTCGTATCGTGGCGGGGAGCTCTGTGGTGCTCATTATGTCTACACATGCGACCCGCGATTCCAAAAAAAATGTTAAAATCCGGGCATTGAGTTTCTCTGGTAGACTATTTTCCCCCTCTCTTGCAGCACCGTCCAGACAATTTACTGAAACTGTTTTCGTTTCGGCTTTCGCGGTATGTTTATACTTTACGTTGTTGATTAGTAATTAACCCTCAGTGTGACTCAATGGCGTGTCATTTTGAAAAGTTGAAACATGTTGACATGAGACGGCCCGGTCGCGTTTTATCCGGTCTAATGGACTTAAAGTACGTGAGGATATTCCCAACTAATTGAAATTTATTTTGTCCGGTACAGTAATTATTAGTTGTTTCATCATCGTCTTAATTTTAAATAAATCCAATGACATTTCTTGCTGACATCTGTACTCTGTTTTCTTGGCATCTACTATTGTGTTGATATAAGTCGTGATTATCTTTCGACTGTTATCAAATCTTGCACGCAAGAGTTTTGAAGCAGTTTCATAGTTGCTGTTGGCCAACTGAAAATGACTTATTACTCGTCTAGTGTCAGCTTCTAGTGAGTTAATCAAATATTGCATTTTTTCGAAGTTGCTTAAATAGCAGTTGTTGTGGATGACGTTGGAAAAAATATCGGTGAACGGCTTCCATTCTTTATAGTCACTGTCAAATTATGGTATTTTAATTTGTGGCAATTTAGGCAAATTATTAGGCCAGCCAGTGTTTTGGTAAACATGGTTGGATGTTGATTGCGTTTTAATGAGCCAATTAGTAGAGGGGTTGATGAAGCTGGGTCAAATGTTGGTACGCGGATAGCTTATGGTATTTGTAGCTGCTGGGAAGTTTTCTGAGGCGGTGGGTGCCTTGACTGTGACCGGAACAGTGGAAGCTGTTCCATCTTTGCCCGTAGAATAGAGGTTTGAAGGAGCACCTAATTCCCAATCGTTCGGCCTTGTTAACTGGTAACTTGTAATAGCATCAATTGCGCTTTATAAAGCTTATAGGTTTGCTCTTTAAGTTTCTCGGTGTGGTACGGTTGTTTTTCGGGTATAAGTTGCTCTAATTTGATATACACTTCGGTAAACTCCTTCCAGATTTTCTCTAAATCGTCTATTTTTTTTTGTAATGTATTCTTCAGTCTAACTTTCCGTAGAATCTTTCTTGAAATTTCACCTGCCGAATTTTCTTGGCGTAAAAGATCTTCTATTCGCTTAGACATTTTAGCGTTCGCTGGGGCTGCAAGACCAACGATGTCAGCGGATGGCGAATTATAAATATGATGAGCTGGAACAGGATCCTGGATGGACTGATGACGAGCTCTGATACGCTGGGACAGGAACTCTCGATATTGCGTTGGAGCTGACCTGTTTCAATCGAATGCAGAGTCTAGTTTCTGATAGACTGAATCTCTTTTAGTGGCGACTTCACTGAAATCTAGATTCAACAGTGCATTGAACCTAGTTTCCGATGCGCTGGAAACGTTGAACTGAAATTTAGATCCAACTGTGTGTTCAATCTAGTTTCTTATCTACTGAAACTGTTGAAGACAGTTGACGATATAGAATCTAGACGTGACAGTGTGCTGAGTCTCGCTGCTGATGTGCTGGAACTGTTGAAGACAGCTGATGATATGAAATCTAGATTCAACAGTGTGTTAAATCTAATTTGTATCCGGCTCGACGGATCATGTACGAAATTCAACCCTGTGTTGAATCAAGTATGTATATAACTGTAAACACGTCTTTTTGGATTGGTTGCTAGAATCGTTCTGGTTTATTGACTATCGTAATTAACATTTAATAATAAATTTTAGCTCACACAAATATTACAATTGATTGCTTAGGAACTAAAAATAAATGATCGACTTTTGATGACAATGTAATTTCACGATTTGAAATTGAACTTTAAAGGTAAAAAAACGTAAGCATAATTGAAATATGAAAAATACGTAAGCATAATTGAAATATGAAAATTTTAGAATTTTCTCTACTCGCTGAATCAAGTCTATTGAGTTTCTTATACTGTGTTCACCGTTTACTGCTGCTAGTTTTCTACACTCTGCTACCAGCCACTTAGCGATCTTGTACGTGGATGAATTTGAATTTGCAACTATTTCTCTCATCGGGTTCCCTGTAATGTGACGCCTACGCCCGGGAATCGAAGTGATTCCGATCCCGAACCCTTGCAACCGGCCAGATGGATATGTCCTCGAAGTGCCAGCGGACTTCATCTGTCGTGCGGATATCGTTGTGCAGAAAATATTTTTTTTTTCTGTCCAAATATTTAGATCCGTGGATATAAATATTTGAAATATAGAATTAATCTCAAACCCCGGCACATTTCGAGACATAGCCATCTGGAAATGCCCCTCCACCGTGGCCATCGAGAAAACTATGCCACTGGCGACAACTGGAGAGGCACATTGCCGCCATATGGCGTGCCATTCCACACACAGATGTTTTGTCCGAGGCGACAACCGGGATTTTTGACAGCCACATGGCGGCTTCGTTTTTCGTTGCTGTCGTCTGCTAATCTTGTCCATTGTCGTGAATCGCAAAATTCGTGAAGTTTCTGTGTTTCCCGTAAAAAGTGGGCAATTGTTACATTAACTTCCAAGAAATGTTATAGTTGTACCAATTATGCTGGTGGTTAAGTGTACGAGAATCTCAGGGTAAGCTCGTTGTACGCGCTGAAAGGTTTCGGAAACAAAAGTTTTGTGGAATTCGTGATCTGTCGCAATTGCATTGTGCGCGAGCTGCAAAGTACGAACGCAAACAAGGAAAACGTTGTGAAAATTAATTTGCAGAGTTTTTGTGCAAATCTGAGCAGCTCTACATAAAGAAAAGTGCATAATTGTTTGCAGTGGAGGAAACTAGTTCGTTTTGTGAAACTAATTTACACCTGCAGTGTGCTGTCTAGATCCTTTCAAGTGCTTTGCTACCTCGTAACATACCTTCGTGACGATCGTTTGTGTGTGGGACTCGGTCGGAGCGAGGTGTACTCAAGAGGGCTGCACGTGGAACATCCAACCCTTGAGAACTTCAACGGAACGTTGCCTCAGGCTGGAACAGATCGTGACGGTAGGGATGGTGAAGCAATTCGTATCCATGATATGTAAAATTTATAATTTTTCATGTTTGTAGCATCTGCAACCAACAGTACCAGTACCGAGACTACCATTGACAGGAGGTGTAAGGAAGCCGCATCGTTGTCGTCCCGGTACGGTTGCTCTTCGAGAACTTCGTCGTTACCAGGAGTCCACAGAATTGTTGATCCGGAAATCACCGTTCCACGCTTGGTTCGTGAAATTGTTCGCGATTTCAAAACAGATCTTCGTTCCCAATCAGCTGTTTGGCGGGGATCCATCGGCAAACAATTGGCATCATTTGGATCATCACGCAACTCCACATTTATGATTTGGACAAAAAGGAGGGAAGGTAAAGCGATCTCGAGGTATGTAGGTTTTGTTGTTCTGGGATAAAAACGAAGAACGAGGGAATCAGGATCAGAGCGGGGCCGGCTTCTAGATTTGTGGGGGATTGTATACCTGGGAGTTGAAATGGTTTGGGGGAAATAATAAGAGTCTGATTCGTCCGTTTAATTCTTCCTCCCGTGAACCAAATGAACATTGCTTTTAACTTAATAAAGCCACCAGAGGACATATCGCTAATAATACATTGCTGTTAACAGCGATTTTTCACCTTGAACGTTATCCTCTATAATTGGGCAACACAAAAATCCAGACATCGACTCTTTTCTTATTCAACCTTCAAAACTTGCAGTTTAAGTAGCATAAAAAAATAATTTGAAGCTTAACTTGGACGCAGATGAACTTTCACCGAATGAAAAATGAGGAAAAAATATTATAAAAATGTAAAATGCAACAACTAGTAAAGTAAAATCTAGAAATTTAAACAAATCTACAATGAAACTAGATAAAGCCATTTAGAGTTAATAGGCAATTGAGAAAAGATTTCATGAAGATGAAAATTTGTTTAAAAAAAAATCATGATTTCATTGAGAAAAGTTCGAAGTAACAGAACTGTTATATATGACCAATTAAAATTGTGTTTCTATAGTTAACGATTTTTTTTGGCTCACTATCAATTAATAAACTTTTAAAATGTTTGATTTTGCAATCAAAGGAATCTTAATGATAAATTTTTTTACAACAATATACGTTAAGTGTTCGGTTTTAAGTTAATATTTAGTGTAATATAAACGCCTCACAATAAGCGTTGATGAATCTCGTAACTGTAAGAAATGTTAAAGTGGTAAATACTTAAATATAAAAAAGAAACAGATTCTAATTAAGGTTGCTTCGCATAGCAAATTTATTCTGCATTTTATTGGAGGTTTCTAAGGTAATGTGCGAATTGAATCACACAATTGTAGACATATTCATGGTAAAGATTATAAATCAATGGAATTCAGAAATGATATGTGATTATATATCCCCAATTTTTCCAAATTGAGATTATACATTGAATGATTTTGAATATAATATAAATTTCGGCCGAAAACGTTTTGCGTAAAAAAACAAAAAAAAAAATGGAACTGGATAAATGATTAAAATTATTTGGAAAGTAAAAATAATAGCTTACTTGAAATCATGTAAAGGACTATCTTACATGAATAGCAAAATCGCTGCAATAAAGTCAGAAGAAATCTTTTTCAGCATAGCACTCACTAAAATTTCTAGTGTCTCATGATTATGATTAAATTAATCGTTCAATAGCCTCTCTTCCCAAAATATAGATTAACATTAAAGGTATATGGGATTCAGTAAAAGCAGACTTATCCCAGGCTTCTAATTAACCGGTGAACGGGTTTAATAGTCATGTGTATTTTTATCGTCTAAAGGACGTTTTAACATCGACGTATCGACCCATTACTTCTTTTCTTTTATCTTCTTCTTCAAAGTATAGGGTCAAATAGAATCTTTTACAAATGCATTGAGTCGCTCACATAATGTAGAATTTTGTGCGCAAACACAATTTTACAGATTTCTTAGAAAGACATAAACTCCAGAAAATCTTAAATATTCTATAGCGGAAGATTTAAACCTGAAAAATCATGAGCGTCTTCAATAATTGATCAATTTCAAAATTTCTCATGGCTTGTTTTAATTTTTCAATAATACTAACTGTTTAATTTCTTTCTGAGTCCTCAGTTTTAATAATATAGTTGAAAAATTTCATAAATTTTTGAATAGTGGACTTTAAAATCAAACACAGATTGCAGAATACCTCTATCTCAAAACTTGAGAAGTATCTAAACTGCATCTTTACGATTTCAAGGTAAATTGAAAAACTAATTAAAAGCCAAAATAAATTTTAAAATACCATATCACTGCATTAATTCGGCATTTATTCGAGTAACATCGACGAAATAAAAAAAAAGTCATTCCTTATCATACAGGAAGAGAGAAAACGAAGCAATAACTACTTAAAAAACTCATATGCTTAAATATCTGCAACACTTTTATTCCAGAGCTTTGTATTCTTTCTTCGCATATCGTTAACGTAAAATCGATTCTAATTTACAATTGGAGCTTACCTATTGTTAAGTGGAGCAATTATTTTCAAAGTGCTTAAATTCAATTTGCTTGAATAGGTATAGCAGTGATATAAAAATATAACAACTTTAATTAACTAGTTAATGAAGGAATAAAGCAAATTTTACATTGCTCGAGAATCATGTAAATATGTGCTTGATTACATATCAAAATAATTTTTAAATGAACATTTGCTTATGAATATGTATATGATGTATAAATGTATGCATTGAATGAAATTGAAACCATTAAAACAGAATAAAAATTGGATAATTGATAAAATTGACACGAAAAATTAGAAATTAATATAGAAAAAAAAAATTCACAAATGATGTAGTCTCTGCCAGATTTGTCTACAAAAATTAAAAGAGCCCTGAATTAATTAACAATAAAATTGTGGTATATTGTTATGTAGGCTTTGAAGTCTGATAATCTAAACTATAATTTTGTATCTTTGATTTGTCATAGATAAACGACTTTTGTTTTAGAGATGAAACTATTTTTTTCCGATGAATACAAGACCAAACCATTTTTGTAAACAGCTTGATACCAAATAGTGGGCAGTTCAGAATTAAAGTAAATGTATTGATAGCTAACGGTTATCAGGTGTGAATTAGATACAAAATAGAATGCATTAACCAGTTGCGCTGCACTGACTAATGTGAAGCTTCATTTTTTTTAACACGGCTATCCAATTTTACTCGATTTTCCTACATTCGAAAACTGCCAATACCTGGCGATAAATGTTTATTATTTTAATTGAAAAACTTTTAATCATTTCTCCATCGACCTTAGAAATCCTTCAATCAAAACAGGATCAAATACTACTCATAAGAAAATTTTAATCTTAATTGGCTATATAATAATAAATAAAAGAAAATTGAAATTCCAATTCTAGTTTATCCAAAACGAGATATTGTTCATCAAATTAATGAGATGAATAAATTTGGAAGCTATAACAAAATTTTGATTATGAACAAAAAAGTCAAACATTATTGGTAAATTCTTGTAAATATTGTCAAAAATTTAAAATGAAACCAAGTTATAGTAGAAATAATATGAATTGCTAAAAGATAAACCACGACTTTCCTTTTCAGTGGCCCGTTCTTTTTCAGTGGGAACCGAGAGTGTAGGGTAGGTATGCCGTCGCGAGGTTAGGGTTTCGGCAAATCCGCTGAAGTTGGTTTCGCGTCGCGCGCGGTACGCGGTACCTTTGATTGTTTCGTCATTTCCTTAGAGTAGTTTTCTTCGATTTAAGTTCGAGTAGCATATTTTTCGGTACCGCGTCGGGGAATCGGTAACGCGCCTATGGGATTTTGTAGCGTTTTTGATTTGAGATCTGTGGATAGATCACATCCAGAATTAACGTAATGTAGGTTTCTCGTTCTGGATGAGTAATTGTTGACGCGTTTGAAAAACGGGCAAGTTCAGGTGACTGAAATATTGTTATTGAGCGTAATCCATTCTGAGACCCGCGACCGAAATCCTCTCCGAACTAGCTGGCCGACAAGCAGTCACCGCATGAATGGGTTACGGTGCACGGATTGGTTGACCTGTTGGTACCATCCGTTGGCACTACTCAGACTTAACGTCTAGAACCGATGAGAGGTCGGTTCCGCGTTCGATCTGAAAGTAGAAAATCATTACATCCCTTCTTTGTGCAGTTTGGGCTGGCATTTGATTTTGGTATCACGAGATTTGACATTCTCAGATGGCTAACATCTCCCGTATCTTTTTTTTTAGGTTGAAAGATGTGAACATCTTACTTTGTAATCATCTGAATTTTCCCTAAATATCAGTTATATTGGCTCCATTCATATAATTTATCGACACCGATAGTGAAAGAGTTTCATAAATGCTATAAAAAATTAATTTAACAAAACTTATCCGTTTGAAGTACGCATTTGTTGTTCATTCGATCAGCAAGTTGAGACACCTGCTGCATTTTTGCTGATTGGGGCAGATGATGACGTCTTAACGGGATTATATTGAGTAAGCTCGGAAGTTAATTTGCTCTGTCTTGATATCCGTTGAACTCAATACACGCCGGCAGGTCTAATTGCGTATGGGTTCCTTTCGCAACACTGTTACACTCCAATACATTCATCACTTTTGGTGGTAATTTGGATGTAGTTGTAGAACTTGACGACGATGGTTTGGGGCTGGTTTTAGAGTTTTCAAGCAACCGATTGCGAACATTAAAATGAGCGGAGAATGCAAATTGATGTTTTGTATGCTTTTTAAATTTTCTCTTATCTTTAGCACCGCATTTCAACACTTCTCACACGGCTACATACACTTTTCTCCCATCGCTAGTGACCGAGCTTGCTTGTAGACCACACCACTATTTTCTTCCGACGCTTTTTAAAGTGAAAACACGTTTTTCACGGAGTTACGGGTAGCACCTTTTTGCGTGATTCCGCCGTTCAGCCTTCCTGTCTTCAAGGTGCACTTATTTTGCGCTACTCTCACTTGCACTTGCGCACATTTTCTGTTATTAACAACCTTTCTATAATAATTCATAGAGATTTTCTTGTATATTCCCCGGGGACAACTAAACGAGAAAAATCCAGGCGCGCTAAACGGATTCGCCCCAGTCGTCACTAACAAAAGAAATCTCCCCGACGTGATCGCTGTCGCGATTCAAAGCAGACTCCCCGATCCATAACCAAAGCTTGTCTTTCTTCTTTTCCCCGTGTCGCTACCGGTAAACATTCAATCAGCTGCCCACTCAGCTGAACTGGAATGCATTCCGTCATTTGATGCACCGTTGGCCTGTACTAAATCAGTGTTTCCACATCCTAAATTGTAATGGGCAGATTTAAATGTTTTAAGACCAAAATTTAACTGAATTAGAGAAATTTTAAATGATCTAAAGAAATTTGAAATGAGGTAAAGAAATTTAAATGAAGTGAAGAAAATTTACATGAAATGAAGAAATTTAAATGAAGTAAAGAAATGAAAATTTTAAATAGTAATAAAAAAAAATTCAATTTAAATTTTAAATACAGAGCAAAATTGATATAAAGTTACATTTAATATAATAAGAAGAAAAATTATTCTACAAATTTTAATTACAAGAGAAATAATTACATTTTTTTTTTCAAATCTGCCATTACAATTTTGGATAGGAGATAGAAGGGTTTTCGAGCAGTTTGCTTGCATGACTGCTCGATTACTACAAATAAACTGGTAGTTTTCTTAGCTCTTTGATATTCTTTATGGTCTGGATGTCGTAATTTTCACTATATGCATTATTTTTATTTATTTATATATTTTATTATACTTTTCTCGCGTCTGCTCTGATTTTCTCCTGATTATCACTAATTAAGAATTTTATACCAGCTTCAATATGAATAATCGTTTCTTCTATTCGGCGCCCTTCGTTGATTGCAAATTTGAGACCGGTATTTAATATTTCTAGTTGTTTTTCCGAAAAATTGCTCGATGATTTGTTGATAACAAAATTTGGTAAGATTTCTACCATCGGCTTCGTTTGTCTTGTTCCCTTATTTAGTAAATTCTTCAATTACTTGTTCAGTGTATCTTTTTCCCAATCGTTCTGCATTCTCCCACTTTCTAAATTTTATTAATCATTATTGAGATGTCCCAGGTATAAAAATCTGCTTTCTTATATAGTACCATATGTGCTAGGTAAGATTCTTTCGTAGTGAGATCTATCTTCGCGTACAACCTTCTGAGACTCGCCTGCATCGCTGCTTTTTCCACTAATTTCATATGTTGGTTTATGACCAGTGACTGTCTACATTGACACTTAAAAAAATTCCAAACTTCGGACGTTTTCTTTTTTTACATTTCAAATTTTTAATCACTTCACTTACACAATTTGTATTCTTCCTGAAACGGCAATCAAACTGATGTTACTCTGTAAAGAACCAAATCCATCATCCACATAATCGCTAACATAAAATTAAGCTCAAACTACTATGCTGTTGATGTTGAGTTGACTCACACTACGGTGTAGCCTAAAATAATGTAGCACAGGGGTCGCCAATTAGTTTCGCTCCGGGTCCGTTTTAAGAAATGAGATGACCATCGCGGTCCGCACAACCGCTGATAAATTTTATAGCAAAAAATCTTTATTATACAAATGTTATTTATATCAATGAGAAAAATGACATTTTTTGTTGCGGACTATCTGTCTGAAGTTTGGTGTATAATTGGTGCAAGATATTGACATAAAATCCTGGAGATGTTCATCAGTAAGTCGAGATCGAAATTTATTCTTAACGAAGTTCATCTTTGAAAATGCTGCTTCACAAACATATGTTGACCCAAACAAAGTAAGAAGTTTTAAAGCTAATTTTTGTAGTTCTGGGTATTTATTACCACACACAAATTTAATCCAGAACTCTTCACTGGAAACTTCCGCATGTTTGTGCTTTAACACTGTTGCTTGAACGATGAATGGTTTTGAGCTACCTAAAATATCAGAGAGTATGATTGCACTACTTCTAATATTAGAGTTGACTAAAAAACCAATACCTTGTGTATTTCCTTGAAATATTAGAAAGTAGAATTTCCTCTACTTCTAATATTGGAGTTAATTATTTCAGCAGGATTCTCTACTTCTTGACTTCGCGAGCTGCTAATTAAACTCTTTCGCTTACTTAACAACTCTGATCTTTATTTCGCATAACAAGAGCTTAAATACTAATTACAGTTACTAGATACATATTTCATGATCAAAGTGCAATGAACATAGGTCAAGATGCATATTTCATAAATCAAAGTGCAATGAATATAGGTCAAGATGCATATTTCATAATTTTAAAATTAACTAAATTGAATCGATTTTACCTTAAACCACAGAATTTATTTAATAAAAAGGTAAATGTACATTTCGGAAACAATCGTGTTCCTTCTTCAGTACCAACTGACTTATTTGTCTAAAACATCAACCTTATATACAAACAATATTCAATGAACGAGAAACCAATTAAATAGTAATTACAAAAGACAGTCATAAGAAACCTAATTGCTGAGGATATACTCAAATGAACTTGAATAGAGGTGATGACGCGTTACCTGTATCATGATTCATTCGCTGGTGTTGTGGAATTTTTTGAATCTCAATACTTTCGATGATATCTAGCTTCCGTATGTCGCTTACCTGGCTTATGACCTTCAAATTATCCGTCTTGATCATATGTCCTGATTCGACAATGTGTTGCGCGACTGCCGATCGTATGTCGTTATTCCCTCTTTGCTTTTTAATTGCATTTTCCGCCTCGCTCAGATGTTCTTTGCACCGTGTAGTTGCTGGACGTCTTGTTTGTCCGATGTAGACCATGTTGCATTCGGGACAGTTGATCTGGTACACTCCGCTTTGTTCGTTGATTTTGCGAGGATCCTTGACAGACCTGAGGAGGCTTCCTAATTTTAGTTTCCTGCTAGATGGTACCATTTCGATGTTTCCAGATTTCAATATCTTTTTCATTTTTGTTGTTACGTTAGTGTGTCTCACTGGTGCGCGTTTGATGGTATCCATGTGTTTGTTTTGTATACCAAGTGTCGTTAATCCGTTACGTTTGAGTTGATTTTCCTTATGACTGTCTTTTGTAATTACTATTTAATTGGTTTCTCGTTCATTGAATATTGTTTGTATATAAGGTTGATGTTTTAGACAAATAAGTCAGTTGGTACTGAAGAAGGAACACGATTGTTCCCGAAATGTACATTTACCTTTTTATTAAATAAATTCTGTGGTTTAAGGTAAAATCGATTTTATTTTAACGTTTGTACGTACCGCAGCAAAAAAATTCCGATACTATACATATTAAATTGAATCTTTATGAACTTGAGAGTTTATTTGAATTTACTTTTTGTTTTCCAAAAAATGATTACTGCGGTTACTGCCGCCTGTTGAAGTATTATACTTCAAAAGAATATTGTTGATCGTGAGATAATCTTCGTGGGGCTGGAACTGGTTTTTGGATGAGTCTAAGATTTCGTGTAGGCCTTAGACGCGTGCAAAGATACCAACAAGCTATAATGAGGATGACTCCCAGGGCGATGTAGCTTACTGATATTGTGTGTATACCAAGGGATCCTAGTTGCTGCAATTCAGATTGTTTGGTTGATAGTTCGTCCATCGTTTGGGATAACTTGTCGATGTCCACAGTAGATCGGGTTATCCAAGGATGGTGAAACGATCGTGATGACTCGATGAATTTGGTTAAATCTGTAATAGATATATTAATAACCGGGTGAAAAGAAACATTTAGCGAGGTTTGTTGAGTGTTAAATGCTCGGAGACTCAGCTCGTCATCCTTCAATGTACAGCCCGGTTGCATTTTAAGGATTCCTGTGCGCGGTAGGTGATGCTGGAAAACTTGGTTGTTGCACACAAACGTGAAGTCGTATGACTTGTGTAGCGAAAAAAGCCACTGATTTGGTGAATTCAATTGCTGCCAGAGTTTCCGTCGATGGTCCTGACTGAAGATACAACTGGGTGCAAGTCTATTTTTTGAGATCAGCTCTATCATGTAGTCAACGTTTGTGTCACTTTTGTGCACTATGGGTCGATGTTCGCTGCATATGAAAGAGTTGATTTCTGGAGTTTGGCATTGCATGAGTTCAGTCACCATCATCGGGTAGAACTGATCCTTGAAAACGTTCACCATTATTAGGTCGGGTGCAGATGCTAACGATAGGAAAGTGTTGTTGATCATGGTTGGTAACGGCAATGATCGAAGAACATGAAACCTTGTTGGTAGCAATAGTGGGAGCATTAAGGCAAAGATTAGATAATCTCCTTCCTTAGCATACTGTAATTTGACTATTTGGTAGATGCGTGACACTCTGATAGGGTTCCCAAAAGCTGGCAGTTCCAGATCTTGAGGTAAGTTATCCTTGATGTATGCGATCTGTGATTTGATTTGTTGAGGTGATATGACATTGGGATTTACAGACTCATGGTGGGCGTCGATAATTACTTCTATCAAAAACTGTTGCATTTCTCGGCATTCAGTTATTAATGACATAACGAGCACTGACAGGGTGTCAAATGCTTCAATTGATTTCTGTTGTTTGACTTCCGATTTGAAGTCCTTCATGTTTTCGTATATATAATCAAATTCCTTTTGAATCTCTTTCGTCTGGTTTGCTCTTTCCAATTCACACTTTGCGATAACATTGATCGTCGCACCTTAAATTGATGTATGTTTCTTGACCAGTTCATTAAGATGATTTTCGTTGGCTTTGACTTTAGAGATAGTCTCACTCATTGTAGCGGCATATTCGTTGTCCAAAACCCCAAAAAGCTTGTTTGCTAAGGATCCGACTATATCAAAAGGGGATCTTTTTTGCCTTAATTTAGTAGATTCTTGTAGAATGATGTTGTCGTGATTTAACCGCTGCAGTAGATGCCGATATTGCGTTACAATTGCTTCATGATACGTGTTGTTTGTGATCGCGTCTTTTAACCTATCTAATTGCTTTATGCCAGCTTCAATAGTTTTGAATGTTTCCCAATATCCATTTAAATCATAAAAGACTATGAGCTTCCAGGTGCTTGGCGATATTCTTCCGTTCCCGATGTTCTCAAAATAAATGCCAATATTATTTTCCACCTCAATTATTTCGATTAGTGGCTTGTCTGCGGATGTCATATGGGGAGTGATTAGCGGTAAAACTAGTAACGTAAGTAGACATGTTTTAAGTGAGTTCAGCCTCGTGGGAGAGCCCTTACGCTTTCTGGAATTCTGCTCTAGGGCAGTGGTTGTCTCTATTGGTTCGGCAGCTGCTTCTACAGTCTCATCCGGATCGATAGGTAGTGGAGCTAATTGATGAATGGATCGTCGTATGATTCCAGTACTGGTCCGAATATCAGCAACGCGTACGTGTCCGTCGCGGCCTTGGATGATTTCGACTATTCGTCCTAATTTCCATTTGAAAGGCGGCAAATTGTCTTCCTTAATGGTAACCAGAGTTCCAATTTTGATGTTATTTTGTTTGGTAGTCCATTTTGTGCGTTTCTGCAGTTCCCCCAAATATTTTTTGTACCACCGCTTCCAGAACTCGTTCTTAAGTTGATTGGTCAACTGCCATCTGGATGCTAACGACATTTTCGTTGTATCGCTGGCTGCATTCGTAGAGCCTACAAGTGGCTCCCCGATCAGAAAATGTGCTGGTGTCAATGGAGCCAAATCGTTCGGGTCAGCTGATAGTGGTGTAAGGGGCCTAGAGTTGAGAATCGCTTCGACTTTTGAGGCTACCGTACATAATTCTTCGTAGGTTAATGATGCAGAGGCTATGGTTCGTTGTAACAAGTACTTGGGTGACTTCACTGCGGCCTCCCAGAGCCCACCAAAATGTGGCGATCTGGGAGGGATGAGTGAAACAGAGTGTTGGTGCCTGAGCAAGTGTTGACTATTTGCTCAATGCTCTGTTGTTGAGTCAAAATGGCTTCTAGCTCCTTCAGCTGATTATTGGCACCAACGAAGTTTCGTCCATTGTCACAGTAGATGTTCTCACATTTGCCCCTTCTGGATTCAAATCTTTTAAGAGCTCCCAAGAAACCGTCAGTGGTCAAATCTGAAACCACTTCTAAATGTATTGCCTTTGTCGCAAAGCAACAGAAAACAGCCAGGTATGTCTTTTGAGGCCTTTTGCCTCTAATTTTAAAATGAGTATACACTGGCCCGCAGAAGTCTATGCCGCAGTTTAAAAATGGCCGTGTCAGGTTAACTCGATCTTTTGGTAGGTTGCCCATTTGTTGATTTAACAACCTTGGTCGAAATTTAGTGCATAATACGCAGTTTGTGACTATGGTCCTGGATATATTCCTTCCATTCAGAATCCAATACCTTTGCCTTGCTATGGCATGAAGTGCTTGTGGTCCGGCATGTAAATTTTCTCGATGATGCGTCAAGATGGATATTTCATAAATCAAAGTGCAATGAATATAGGTCAAGATGCATATTTTATAAATCAAAGTGCAATGAATATAGGTTAAGATGCATATTTCATAATTTTAAAATTAACTGAATTGAATCTTTATGAACTTGAGAGTTTATTTGAATTTACTTTTTGTTTTCCAAAAAATGATGACTTTAGACAAACACTGTGTTTTCTTGGAAATCGATTATTACCATCTGCAGAGTAGCTTTATCACTCCCAAAAACCATTTCAGCTTCGTTGCTCCATTCACCATCAGGACGCAGAGAGTAAATGCTGCTGAGGAATTCTACAACATTCTCAATTTTCTTAAAATCTGCGAACCTGTTTTTAAATTCCGATTTAAGATCCGTAATGAACGTCTTGTATTGGCCGACATCAATCTCGTTGTCACTGGTGATTATTTTATTTAAATTGGGGAGGTGTAAGCATTCATTACCAAGATCATTAATAAAGAGATCGAGTTTTCGCGAAAAACTTTTTACTTCTGACATGAGCTCCCATACAAGCTTTCCCTTGCTTTGAAGTTTAAGGTTCAGGTCATTGATATGTTTAAAAATATCCGTCAAGAAAGCAATGGCAGCTAAATTTTCTTTTTCGTTTAAAAAACTTAAGTAGGCGTTTGCTGAAGTCCGATCACTGTTGAAAATATATGTCTTCAAGTGTTCTAAAATGCTGAAGAATCTTTCTAAAACGCAGCCTTTGCTTAACCATCTCAAATTATTATGCAACAGTAGATCATAATATTGTGCGTCAACTTCTTCAAGAAATGATTTCAATTCACGATGTTGCAGTGGTGATTACGCACGAAGAAAATTTATTATTTTCATCACTTCTTGCATAATACGTTCAAAATCATGATTGAGTTTGCAGCAAAGCACAGTTTGGTGAATAATACACTGGTAGGAAATCAAATTTTCATTACATCTTGCATTACTACTCAACAGGTGCACTAGTCCATTTTCCCTCCCAACCATTGCTGGCGCTCCATCAGTAGTTACCGATAAAAGCTTTTTTAAGTCTAACTCATCTTTATCAAAATGATTAATCACTGCTTTGATCATGTCTTCTCCTCGGGCTCTTCCTAATAGTGGCAAAATAGACCAACAAAAGTTGGTCTCGCTTGGTCCAGGTAGCGTACAAAAATAATTAATTGTGCCGTATCAGTGACATCACATGATTCATCCAAAGCCAAGGCGTAAAAGTTCGCATTATTTAACTGCCGCTTGACATTACAATGATTTTCTTCTGCCAAAATGTGTGTATTTCTGGTGCTAGTAGAAGCAGATAACGGAATCCGTCGTATCGTCTCAACAACATCCTTTTTGGTCTCAAACAAGGCATTACCCGCCTCGAGAAAGCATTCTTTAACTATGTCAGCATCAGTAAATGGTTTCATATGTTTAGCAAGAGTCCAAGAAATACGTAAAGAAGCCTCACCACATTTTTCCTGTAAAGTCATCGAGCGACTTATGATCTGGATCGAAGACGAGTAACTTGATAGTAAACTTGCAATTTTAGTTTAACGAAGATCACTACCAAGTGGAAAGTTTTCGGCAAATGATTTGTGGTTGGTATCATAATGTCGTTTTATATTTGAGCTTTTAATTAACGCCACTGTTTGGTTACAAATCAAGCACATTGGTACCGCTCCAGCACGATTTGGCAGCGTGAAACAATATTAATCGGTCCAATCTGGCAAAAACTGTCTATTTTCATCTTCAACTTTTCTTTTTTTCAAGCACGTGTGTCAACGCGGCGCTCGTCACTCAAAATTAAAACAAAACACTGGCGGCAGTGCGATCGCATGATTACCCCCCGCCCCGCGACGCCCCGCGCGCTTCACCGCCGCGCTTTTCGAATTGACGTCGACAAAGATAATGCGGATTACGTACTCTGTAGTGAAAGTTGCTGTGTTCTCGCGGTCCGCAGAAAATGGGTCGGCCATTTGGCGACCCCTGATGTATCAGATGCGAAAAGTATCAGGTACGAAAAGTATCATATAAAAGTATCAGGTACAATTGTTCCTGCGTAAAATGAAATTAAACAATTAATTTGAGTTCTACAAAACAAATGATGTCTTTCTCCAGTTCTCTTTTACATTTTATAGTTTAATTTAGCTAAGGTGTACATAATTATCTTGTTGCGCGTGTGGGAAATTATTGCCATCTCAAGCAAGTTCAATATTCTTTGATTGAACTTTCGATTCAATTGTCGTTGCTAAAATTGATTGAGATGGCAGTAATTTTACATAGGTGAGTGACTTGTGGCGGATGGAAGTATTACTTTACAGAAATAATTGTTATTGATTTTGCTGCTTATGCAGCTACAAATGGACTTTTGGAAAATGAATTGAATGATACAATTTGAATAACAGGTGATTGATCTACTTAACGTTAATTACTTAACATAACCGCCCACCAAGAGCCATCAGGATCTTAAAGTTGATGATCGTTGTACCAGGTGGTGAATGAGGACGGTTGTGATGTGCAGTGTGTTACTTTGGATCTTTTTTGCATGCACCAGTACGTGAAGATGATGATGAGAGCCATGCCGATTGATCCGGTCAACGTGATGGAGATGATCGACATCGTCGCATGCGTTTTAATACGTTTCCAGTGCATTTCGTCAATTCTTGAGTCCAACTCTTCTTGTTCCGTAAGTAAAGATGAAAACGATTCGGAGTGCATAATGACCTGGGAGATGTTGAGCAGCTTGATTTCTGTATGTCGCAATGTTGAGTTTAGTATGGGCAAATTTGGTGAAAGGTATGTAGGAAACGAGCGACCAGTGTGGCTTTGATCAGCTATGAGGATGAATTCTTCAGCTTGAAGTTGGCAGTCTTGGGTGAGCTTGATTATTCCCGTTCCATTGATTTGTAAATCTCGTCTAATACCTTGGCAAACTGTCTGTGCATGGACAGGCTGAGGTGTGATGAATAACCAGGTGTTGACTGATACCATTTGCTGCAAAATTAGTGACGATATCTGGAAGGACGTTTGTGGACATATAGACTGGTCATGAAGGTTGTATAGTTCCTTAATTATGCAGTTACTCTTGGCTCTCATGTCAATTAGGGTTGCACTGGGGAGAAGATATGTCCCAGTCGTCAATTCAGATGCTTTTTCTAGATCGATGGTTGTTATTTCGAAATAGGCTTGATCGTGATAATTGATTCCTAAGATCAAATTGGGAATGCTAAATGCAGTGAATATCGTAGATTTCTGTTGAACAGGAATTGCAGTGGCCTTAATCAGCTCAAATTTTCGGTTGTCTATGATTGGTAAGTATCCGCGTATTTTGATACTGCTTTGACAAGAATCGATTGTCAATCTGTTAGTGGTCGAGTGTACAATTGTGAGATGGGCTGGTAATAAAGCTTGCGTTTTTTGTATTGAGGATTGAAGGTCTGCGAATTTGATGCATTCTAATATTCCTTCCTTTGTATTGATAGCCATTAAAATATTGCTATATTTCCGATCTACTTCGTTTATGAAGTTGATGGCGCGCTGATACGTTCCTAAAAACTGAATGTGTACTTGGTTTGAGTCAACTGAAGAGTACCATTTCTTCGACTCATTTATCTGTTCAAGTCCGGTTCTTAATTGGTTTGAAAATCGTTCAAGCTGCTGATTGATTCTGCTTGCGGTTGTATTCAGTTTCTTTGTTAGTTGCAGTGATATTTTTCCTTGATGGTTGAGGAGGTTTCTAAGTGCCTCTTGATTGTCGTATAAATTTTGAACGTCGGTGATGATCTCGTCATTCACTCCAAAGACTGCTGTGAGCATTTGCCCAAAAATTCCTCGTTTCGTGCGGGTATGTTTAAAACGCAACAAGTTGATCTTATGCCTGGTGTCTTCGATACTATCTGATATATGGTGAGCTAAGTCCCAGCATTGTACCTTCTCGGTTCTTTGTCTGCCCACAGAACACATAGAATGTAAACTGGTATTCATACTTTCCAAGTTTGTCTCATCTGTTGTTAGATCCGAGAGTGGAATGTCAATATTAATTTGCAACGTGCCTCGAAGTAGATTAGCCCGGCCAACTTGTTCTATGTACATGCCACCATCCAGATTTGTTACGTTAGCGTCTGATACTGCGGGAGATGGAAAAACACCAAGGACACAAAGTGCTGTGAGTAGGATTGTTGGCATGCTTGACGGTTGTTTCTTTGCAGTTTTCCTCCTGGTTTCCGCGTCAGTAGCTTGTTCTGATGGCCGTTTTGTTGCTATCTTTGATGAAGTTTGATCGTTTACGGTTGATAAATTTGGTTCCAATTGTGGTGGTTGGTTTTCAATCTCGTTGAATGGTAATTTACAAATTTTCACAATCGGACGCTTCTTGATGGTTCCATTCAATTTAACCGATACAGTGCGAACCAGCCCATCGGTTCCAGGGTGTGTTGCAACTATTCTTCCTAATGGCCATTGCATTGACGGGATATTGTCGGTTTTCACTAAGACAAGTTCTCCTACCTTTGGGTTATCTTGTCTGTCGAACCATTTGGATCTCTGCTGGAGACGTTGCAGATATCCTTCTGTCCATCTTCGCCAGAAGGAGTTCTTCATTTGCTGAACTAGGTGCCATCTTTTCAATAGGGTACAACTGGCTTCAGAAGGGTCATCTTTTATTTCGAATAGGTTCTCTCCAGTTAAAAAATGACCTGGTGTCAATGCTGCCAAATCATTCGGGTCATCGCTTACTTGCGTTAGTGGACGGGAATTCATACAGGCTTCAATTTGGGCTAAAAGCGTGTTCATCTCTTCAACATTCAAAATTTGATGCCCAATTGTCTTGTAGAAATGCGCCTTCATTGTTTTTACGCCGGCTTGCCAAAGTCCACCGAAATGTGGACTACTAGGAGGGATGAACTTCCATTGTATACCTTGGTTGGCAATTTCAGAGCAGCATGCTTGAAGAGATGCCTTGTAAACTGCCTGTAGTTGTTTATTAGCTCCTAGGAAGTTAGAGCCACAGTCACTAAATATTGTTCGACATTTTCCACGTCTAGCGATGAATCGCTTGATAGCTGCAATACATGCATTTGTTGTCAAATCAGACACTAGTTCTAGGTGAACGGCCTTGGTTGCCATGCATACGAAAATTGCTATATATGCCTTAGTGGTTTTGGCTCCTCTTCCTCCATTCCATTTGATGGTAATAGGGCCTGCGTAGTCTATTCCCGTCTGTAGAAATGGTTTTTCTAGTTGTACTCTGGGGGCTGGTAAATTTCCCATAAGCTGATTCCTGGGTCTAGCCGTCATTTTGAAACATACCATGCACTCTCGCAAAGCCTTCTTTACCAGGGTTTGTCCTGACAGTATCCAGTATTTGAGTCGTAAAGTGGCCAAAGTTAGTTGGCTACCCCCATGTAACGTTTGTTGATGAGCCTGTCTTATTAAAAGCGTTGCTAGATGACCTTTTGGGATAATTGCTGGATGTTTAGCTGTCTCTCCTATTAGCCCCCAGGGCGGAACTGATCTGGTAATTCAAAGGGGTGCAACTGCTATCGTTGGGTTGTCGTCTCCGATTCCAGTGAAGCCGACGGGGACTGGCGTTCCCGGGGTACCCGAATCGCTTAGTAAAAATACTAGGATTGAAACTGGATCCGAAACATAGTGGCTTTGTGATTGTTCGATAACAAGATCAACTCATTGCTGCGAACCTCAACCCTGGAGGTATATTCAGGTACCACGGGCAGCTGATGAGCCTCCATCATAAAGATGGTCAGCTGATTGGTTGCGGCCCTTCGGGGAGTTTCGTGGTGGCTTGTGGTGCAAACAAAGGTTGGCGTTAACCTTATAGCGTCAGATACAGCTGGGTCTCGGATCTACCAGTATCAAAGTTGAGAGTTTCCTCAATGTAAACTGGTACCGAACTTGGGGGCGAATGATTGGCGCTTAAACCAATCGCTGTCTAATGGTGACCGTGAGATTAGGCCTATAACAGGCAGGTGCTCACGTTAATCAAAACGACACATGTCTCTCCTATTAGTGCATTGTGAATTCGTCCGCCCACCCTGAGGATTCCTTCACTATCGACCCATGGCGATAAGGATTTGATGCGGCTGTTTGTTTGAACCCTATCATTTTTAGATATATGGAGGAGCTCTTCTCTGAACGGGTACCTTTGCGATATCTTTACGCATGTATTGGTAGCTTCTCTGAGTTCAAGTTCCGACAAGTTTCCTAAACGCTTCATCTTGGGGTGTCTGGTGTTATAGGCGAACCGATGACATAACGCAACAACCCTCTGGAGTTTATGAAAAGATGAATACGTCGTCAAAATTGTCGGTGGCTCTTCTGTAATGCCGGTTAATGATGCTAATGTTTCCTCTTCTTCGAAATAACTTGTTGATTGTATTGCTGGGGGCATACGTATAATGGGTGCGCTGAGCCATGTTGGACCATTCCACCATAAGGTTGATGTAATTAGCTCGTTTGGATACATTCCTCTTGATGCGATATCGGCTGGGTTGTCATGAGTGCTGACATGATTCCAGCGTTCAATGGAGCTATGTTGTTGAATGATGCTCACACGATTAGCGACATAAACCTTCCACTTAGCAGCAGGGCTCCTAATCCATGATAGTACGACCGTAGAATCCGTCCAAAAAAATTGGGGAGCGTTGTTCCAATTGTGTGCTTTGACAACTTCCGCCATGAGTTTTGTTAATAAAACTGCTCCATTAAGTTCTAATCTTGGTATCGACTGGACCTTAACTGGAGCTACCTTTGATTTGGCGGCTAGCAGAGTGACTTTTGTTGATGCATTGACAACTCGGATATATACCACAGCAGCGTAAGCGGTGGATGATGAGTCACAAAATCCATGAAGTTCGAATTTGCAAGACGGTCTAAAATCGATCCACCGTTTTATCTTCAAAGCACCTAACGCAGGAAGTTGCTGTTGTAGCTGTACCCAGTCCTTTATTGTGGTGGAATCCAACGGATCATCCCAATACTTTTCTTCTAACCACAATTTCTGGATTGTTGTTTTCCCTATGATGATACAGGGTTGTATCCACCCAAGCGGGTCGAATAGTTTCGCCACTTCTGCTAATATAATTCGCTTTGTAAAGACTTTCTCATCCTTTGGAGTTGTAATAATGAACGAGAATTCATCTGTCGCTGGATGCCATTGAATACCCAATGTCTTGATGTTCTCTGTTGCCGCAATATTCAAGGGAAGTTGGGTTTCTCTTTCTGATGGTGGAATGCACTCTAACAGTTTCGGGTGGTTAGACGACCATTTTCTTAAGTGAAATCCTCCCTTTTTAAGAAGGTTTCGAAGCTCTGCTTGAAGCTTGAGAAGGTCATCCAGTGTATCAGACCCGGTCAGCACATCGTCGACGTAAAAGTCTGTCACTAACGTCTGGGCTGCATTTCGAAATGATTTAATCTCATCTGCGGCTAGTTGGTGTAGCGTACGTATTGCAAGATATGGTGCGCATGCTGTCCCATACGTCACTGTATTTAGCTGAAAGTGTTGGATGGGGTCACTTTGGTTGAGTCGCCATAAAATTCTTTGGAAATGTTGGTCTTTTCCATGGACTAAGATCTGTCGGTACATCTTCTCGATATCAGCTGCAATGACAAATTTGTGTTGCCTCCATCGCATTAAAAGATGTAATAAGTTTCCTTGTATTGCATGACCTGTATGAAGAAGATCATTTAAAGATTTTCCTTTTGAGCCTTTTTGGGAGGCGTTAAACACGACTCTTAATTTGGTGGTGCTGCTACTTTCTTTTACCACTGCGTGATGTGGGAGATAGTATGCTGTTGTCATTTTAACGCGATCTGCTGGTACCCTTGTCATATGACCCAAATCAATGTATTCTTTCATGAAGCTCCGATACTGATCGTAAAGCTCAGGTTTCTGCATCAATCGTTGCTCCAACTGCCTGAATCGTATATATGCAATCCGTTGAGTTTCACCGATGTCTGCAAATGGATCCGTTTTACTCTTGAAAGGGAGACTAACGGAGTATCTGCCTGTTGGCTGTCGGTACACTGTTTGGACGTAATGATCCTCATTCTCGGTTTCTTCATCGGTCAGGTGCTTTATTGCTGGAAGTTCTTCTGTCTCCCAGAACTGACGCAATGTCTCCTCTAGACCTTGGTAGGATATGAATGCTTGAACTGCTGTAGAGGTGTTGCATGGAACTGTTCCAAAGAGCACCCATCCAAGTTTCGTCCTCTGGGCACATGGTTGGCCGGGTAGCAGTCCTGGTAACAATAACCTTCCATAAAGATCTGCTCCAATAAGAATGTCTACGGTTGATGGTTCATTAAATCTTGGATCAGCCAAGTCGTGAATCGTTAATCCTTCTGGAATAGTCAGAGGAATTTCTGTACATGGTAAAGGTGTGGTTATTGTTGCGAGGATGAGTGGTGTGAATACAAGTTCCTCTGTTAGTCCGTTATCGAGTTCAATAACAGCACAGAGTTTTGTTTCTCCTCTGGAGGTGACGTTTTCAACCGCTCCAATCCCGTTTATCTTGAGTTTGGAGCTTTTGCGTCTCGCCTGTAACAATTGCACTGCAGACTCACTTATAAAGGATCGCTGTGCTCCGGAATCCAACAATGCTCGAAACGTTAAACAACTTCCGTCAGGACGGCATACTCTTATTAGGGCCGTTGCGAGCAACACGTAGTTTTGCTTGGTGAATACGCCGTGACCTTGAATAGTTTGTGAAGTTGCCCCTTTAGGTTGTAACGGAGGTTCTGCCGGCTGCAGATGCAACAGGGTGTTGTGTTTCTTGCTGCAGATTTTACAACTGTGTGTTGAGGTGCATTTGTTGGCTCTATGTTGTCCAAAACAGTTGAAACAGAGATTGGCCCTTTTAATCACTTCGCGTCGTGTTGGAATTGTAGCTTGTTTAAATGTGTTACACTCAAAAAGCTTATGTTTGGCCTTGCACATTGGACATGAGGCTTTTACGTTGACTTGAATGGTATTTGCCTTTACTGCTTTTGTTTTCATTTTTACTGGTGACAAGGCTTCTAGCATTGAAAATCGTTGTTTAAGAAAGTCTAAAAACGTTTGTAAAGTGGGAATCTCAGTTGTATTCGAGATATCTCGCTGCCATTCTCTTCTGGACTCTTCATCAAGTTTTTGATTGAGCATAAATACTGTTGTGAGCGAGAATGAATCTGCATTGAGTGCTTTGATGCCTGCCAGTAACTGATTCATCGTATCTAACATTCGCCTAAGTCCGGATGCATCGTTCCGCGTGCAGTGTTCAATGTTGAAGAATCGCTGCATCATTTCGTTGGCAATGACACGATGATTGTCATACCTTTCCTGTAGTAAAGTCCATGCTGGTTCATAATTAACTTCCGTGATACTCAGGTGGTTAATAAGCTGCTCGGCTTCACCACGGAGAGCACTCCTGAGGTACTGAAATTTTTGTATTTTTGTCAATTGACCATTCCTGTGTACCATGCTTTGATAAAGGTCACGAAATGCGAACCAGTCTGCATAACTGCCGTTGAAAGATGGAATTCTCACTCTTTCTAACTTAACAGCATCTGCTGGTGCTGAAGGTATACTTGCTGCTGAAGTTATCCCTTCAGGTAAGTAGCCGTTAATTTTTGACTGGAATAATGTTAAGTAGTCCATGACAAGATCCTCTAAGCTCTCAAATTCCATATTGTATTGTTCAAGTTGCTCTTCTTTTCCTCTCAAGCGGTTGCATTCCTCATCATGGTTCTCTTCACACTTTGCCCATGAAGTTTTCAACTTTTCCAGCCTTGTTTGGAAGTATGCGAGGCTGTGTCTCGACTCACTGTCTTTTTTGAAATTTGAGATAAGCCTTTGTACTTGTTTGAAGGCTGTTTCTTGGCCGCTCATTTTGCTTCTGAATTTAAGTACCTCAAATTTTACTTATCCTGAATGCTGCTTTAAGCCTCAACTTTGTGCGAGTAACCGTTCAGGATATAATTTGGTGCACCAATGCTGACGCAACTCCGTTGGTTTGTTTTCAATCGCAAGATTTGCAAGTCAAATTGTGTGAAATTAGGTATATTTTCGCAATGCCAAGTCTGCGAAATCTCAAATTTTGCAAGTCCAAATGCACCAATGCACGTCCAACAATCCAAGTTTGCGAAAACGATTGGCTCCCAAAGACAAATCTGGGAAATGCAAATTCCAATTGTCCAATTCCAAACACCTGTCGCCAAACACAAGTTCAATCCCTGAGAGCATGCACCAATGCGGGTTGTTGCACGTCCAAATCTGATGACTTGTCCCCAACTGCGACTACAAGTCCAGGCGCCACCTAACTGCACAAATTTCGCAAGTCCAAATCTGCGAACTTGTTAATGGATGATTGGCTCCCAAAGACAAATCTGGGAAATGCAAATTCCAATTGTCCAATTCCGAACACCTGTCGCCCAACACAAGTTCAATCCCTGAGAGCATGCACCAATGCGGGTTGTTGCACGTCCAAATCTGATGACTTGTCCCCAACTGCGACTACAAGTCCAGGCGCCACCTAACTGCACAAATTTCGCAAATCCTAGATACAGTTCGATCCTACAAGTTTCGTATGTCCAAATGTACGAAATCTATGCAAGTTGCGACAAACACACGCCCAAATAATGTGAGATGCACCAATGCTAGTTCATGCACGTCCAAATCTGTGGAATTGGTTCCAACTGCAAGTCCGATCGTCACCAAATGTTGAGATGCTGTCGCTTCAAACTGATGAATTTCTTCTAATCCGGCCTCTATATCCGGCTCGACGGACCAAATGTTCCTGCGTAAAATGAAATTAAACAATTAATTTGAGTTCTACAAAACAAATGATGTCTTTCTCCAGTTCTCTTTTACATTTTATAGTTTAATTTAGCTAAGGTGTACATAATTATCTTGTTGCGCGTGTGGGAAATTATTGCCATCTCAAGCAAGTTCAATATTCTTTGATTGAACTTTCGATTCAATTGTCGTTGCTAAAATTGATTGAGATGGCAGTAATTTTACATAGGTGAGTGACTTGTGGCGGATGGAAGTATTACTTTACAGAAATAATTGTTATTGATTTTGCTGCTTATGCAGCTACAAATGGACTTTTGGAAAATGAATTGAATGATACAATTTGAATAACAGGTGATTGATCTACTTAACGTTAATTACTTAACAACAATCATGTATCTAATCTAAATCGCCGAGTTTATTTCAGTTAAGAAGCAGTCAATTTTTTTCTATTGAAGTATGCTGGCGAAAAGATCCTCTGGTTTTATTACTGTGTCATCACGATCTTTCAACGCAATTGTAATGATTTTTCTGTCTAAACTCACGAACGAAGTCGGAACCGACCTCTCATCGGTTCTAGACGTTAAGTCTGAGTCGTACCAACGAATGGTACCAACCGGTCAACCTGCCGCTTGTCTGCCAGCTAGATTGGAGAGGATTTCGGTCGCGGGTCTTAAAATGGATTACGCTTAATTACGTATTTCAGCCACCATTAAACGCCCGTTTCAAACGCGTCGAAAACACAATCAGACGGAGAAGAAACCTACTTTACGTTACTCCGTATTTCTTCATTAATCCAGTCAAGTACAAAAATCAAATTTCCATTTCGCGTTCCCGAATTTTACCGACGCGGTACCGAAAAATACACTACGTAAACTTGAACCCGACGAAAGCTATGCTAAAGAAAAAGGCAATCCAACAAAGGTACCGCGTACCGCACGCGACGTGAAACCGAACTCAGCGGTTTTTTTCAAACCCTACCCTCTCCCTGGCTACTTACCCTGCACTCTCACTGCCTCTGGAAAAGAAGGCCCACTAGAAAGTAAAGTCGTTGTTAAAGTTTAGCAATTCATATTATTATTTTCGCATACACATACTTTTTTCACAATTTCTGTCATTTTAACCATAAAAATTCTCATACTATTCTATCATCATTTTGTTTTTATGTAATTTTTTTGTTTATTTGGTTTCGTAAATAAGTTGAGATTGAAAAATATTTTATTTCTCAAAAAAAGAAAAAGATTTTTTTTTTGTGTTTTTGTGTAGTAAAATTTTTTCGTTTTTACTATCACCTTTTATCTTCCCTAAGTTTTATTTATTCAAATTGTAGAATATTGCCAGCTTTGGTAGTTGCTTCGTTGATTAAAAAAATTTTCTTTTATATGAATAGAATGAAAATTGAAAAAATACTAGAAGTTAATGGGAATAATCAGTAATATATAAATTTAGAGAAAAATAAATAATTAAAATATATATTTAATTTTTCTGTTGTAAGAAAAATTATCTTAGTGTCAAAGTCAAAGTGTGTTTTAAGCCTTTGCAAATTTGGTATTCAAGTGAAAAATGTTGAAGTGATTTTAACATGAATATCATTTGTCACTAAAATTGCCGATCATTTAGTTTAATCTTCTCTGGAGTGAAAACTTATGTTTGCTCGATGCGGATAGCTACCTATGGCATAAGATGCTAATTGCAAATTTAAATATATTTTGTGCTGGAAATTTTTGGAAAACTAAATGTGACAGTAAATCAGCTCTATACATTAATACTCCTTTTGCTATTTACAGTGATTTGAAAAAAAACCAGAGCAAAAATTTCGGAATTTTCTTTGTAAGGCCTTACAATTCAATGTATCCTATTCTTTTGTTTTTAAATTTAAATAAAAAACTAAACATCATCTGAACAAGAAATCAAGCTTCATATATAATGTTAATTGCATCAAGTGTAAAGAAACAAATCGTCATTGTTTGTTGTTATATAACTTTAAACTGCTCTTTTACTCTTAAAAACATATTCGATTTTATATCGTGTATTATAATCCAGCTATTAACCTCTTTAAACGACCTAGTAAATATATAATTCCGGATACAAATCAAGTTTTTGCTCCCTCCAACTTGCGGCCTAGCAAATGTCTTTTGAAGTTTATGGCACTTATCAGTATCAGCATTGTGATTTACAGTAAAAACTTGCCGAGACGCGAATTGTAAAAAAAAATATTCAATCAATAATAATCCTTTAAAATGCAAAACACTCTTGAATCCACTTAATTCTTTATTCAACTTTTAATAACTTTCAATAATATACTATTAATAACTTTTTATTCAACTTTTATAACTTCTCAATAATATGCTTTAAAAACTTTTTATTAAACTTTTAAAATTAAACTTATACATCGAGTTATCTTTAACTCCCGTCTGCGGAGCGAGTTTCTTCTTAACTGACTAATTCTGGAAAAAATTATCTAGTCTATGGGAACGACAGAAAGTAATTTTATTGCAACATGATATGAAAGGTGTAAATGACACCTGTTTAGGGCGAAAAGCGAAAAAATGTGCAAGTTGCATTAATGAGGACGCTCGTGGAGCAAAATTTACTTGAAATATGATTTTGAAATGTTTCAATTTGAAAAAAATGATTAGGTTGCGTCTGGGTTGAAAGAGTTATTGTGAAATTTAGAAAAAGGTAAATGAAACTTGTAATTCTATGTAGAATAGCGAAATGTGGGATGGGGTAACGTGTATGTTGTTGGTAAAGTGTATGTTGTAACACCCCCATCGTTAAGTTGAGGCACCGACGAAACCTTTATTGAATTACGCAAGCGTTTAGTGTATACGTAAATTAACAGTAAAGTTAATATCAAAATCAAAATTGAAATGTCTGTTCCCAAGCTAATATAATTTGTATTCTTAGTTTTAACTAAAATTTCACCGATATTTTTATCTTGATTGATTTGTTTTAAATATAATTCGTTCAATTTTATCTCTGGAATTGTCATATTTTCTTTAATTTTGGTTATAAAATTTGGAAGGATAATTTTATCAAAGACTCTTAGGTTTTTATTTGTATAGGTTATATTTTGAATTTGGATTTCGCAATTTTCAAATTTTACAATGAAATTTCCTTTAATTCTTTTTGTGAGCTTTTGATTACAGTTATGCTTAAGCTCTGAATCAAAATTTTTGAGTACTAATATTCCTTGTGCGATTTCTTTAATTTCCTGGAAGTTAAATAATTTGACTTTACATTCTGCTTCTTCAAATTTTACAATGTTTTTTATACAATTATCCTTGATTTCGACCAAATTCTTCAATAGGTTATCTTTTACATGTGTATGGTATACTTTTTCGTTTGAATCTATCAATATTTCGCTAAAATTAAGGAATAATGATTTATTATGTGCATTAGGGATTGGTTCTAATATAATTTTACTAAATATGTTCTTAGAATACTCTGGTATATAAAGTACAATAATGATATTATTTGTATGAAACAATACAGATGTTTTGATGTTGGTGTAGCTGTTGAAATCGGTTATTAGGTCAAGTTCAGTCTTGGTCAAAATGTCTTTAGATATTAATCCCAGTTTGCTCGTGAATATAACTTCGGAAATGTCTTCTATATGGTTTCTAAGGAGGGTTATGTCGTTATCTATCTGGTAAATTTGCTGTAGGAATGTTACTTCATCTTGGAGGGTAGCTATTTTGTTTTGCAATGAATCTTTAAATGTATTCAGATAATTTTTAATCACTAGTTGTTGGGAATTAATGTGGTAGGTAATGTTTTGTATTTGAGACATCATTTGATTGTTAATGAATGTTGAATTATTAATTCTTTTGTTTATAATCTGTTGGTTATTATATAGTTTATCCATAACGTTATTTATTTCAATTTCGTCGTCACTGTCCATCGTGCCTGCTACATACTTAAGTCCTTTTCCGATTATGTCAAATAATCCACGTTTTGCCTTAAAGTGAGGTATTAAAGTATCAATTTTTCCTTTAAGCAAGATAAAATTTCTGTTAATTGTGTTTAGTACTGATTTTGAGCTTGCAGAAGTAGAATTCAATGTATTAAGATTTTCCTGAATAAGTCCTATTGTCTTTTGAAATTCTGTAATATTTATTACGTGAAACACTTTATTGTAATGGTCAATAACTGCAACTTCATCTATTTTTAAAGGGATATAGCCATTATTGTTTGTCAGGTCTTGGATGTCTATTGTTTGTAACTCCGCCAAAGTAAAAAGGGTCAGTAGTATAATTATGTATTTCATCATGATGAAGATTGGTCCTGAAATATGAAATTAGTTTATGTTAGTATTGAGTTTTATTGTCGGGTTCGTTTTATCTTGGTATTTTTTGTGTTTTCGTACATGTCTCTTATAGTATTTTAAGTTGGTCTTAGTGTCTACTACGTGTTCGTCATCTAATTTAGTTGAGTTTATTTTCCTGTACTTTTTATGGTTTTTTCCGCCTCGTATTTCTTTGATAAAATTAGGTCCGTCTTCGATCTGAATATCTGTTCTGGTCAAGTTAAGTTTATTTATTGCCTTTTCCTTTTTCTTTATAATTATATTCCGAATTTCTTCGTAGTCGTTTTCTGATATGGTGCCGTTCACAAAGTCAATGGGTTTCTTGTTTGTAGTACTATGTATAGTATTGTTGTAGTATCCGATTATTCTCAAGATCTTTTCTTCAACGGTGTCGTCCTTTGCGTTTTCATTATGTCTAAGAAGTCGTAAGTGTTCGTTCAGTGTATTATGAAGTCTTTCAATATCAGCGTTTGAAGTGTGGTTGCTATTCGAAACAAAATGAATATCAATGCCTTTCTTTTGGAGGAATTCATTTAATGGCAAGGCTTTAAATCCTAATTCATTATCTACAATTATCTTTTTCATTTTGCCATATGTGCTAATGTATTGCATGAGTTTTGTTTTAAATTCTGTCCAGGTGCGTCCGTTTATTTTAAAAGCTTGTGCAAACTTCGAAAATTTGTCGATTGTTGTCATAAACAATGTTTTTTGTAGGCTATAGAATATGTCAATATGAATTATTTCGTTTGGTTTGTTTGGGGTCTCGGTAATTTTGAATGGAATTTTTGGCGGGTTTCGTTCATATTTTTCAGAGCAGCGAACTTCGCAATTATTGATGAATTGAGTGATACTAATTTTAAGTTTAGGATGGTAAATAACTAATTTTAATTCTTGGAAAACAGCTTCGATTCCACGATGATTTTTACTTTTATGTTCTTCTTCTATTAATTTTACCAATTTTTCTTCATCTTCTACGTCTTCTACTAATTTCTTGCATCTAATAATTTTGAATTTGGAGTTGCTTATAAATGTGCTCGTAAATGCTTCGTTTAGTTGATCATAAAACTCGTCCTCAATAATGATTGCATTAAGCTGTTGTGGATTGAAATGATTTTTAAGGAGAATGATAGCGCACTCTCTATCTAACTCTTTTGTATAAATTATTTTCCGATTATTATTAAAAACTTTTATATTGCGAATTTTCATTGAACCTGATGTAGATTTCTTTATGATAATTTGGTTTTTAAAAACATTTATAACGGAATCTGTTGTTAAAATTGAATTAGGTCTCTCGGTGGTTGATGGACTAACTAGTATAGAATTGTGTGCCTCAATTCTTGATAATGCGTCTGCATTTCCATTTTTGGTGCCCTTTTTATATACTATACTATAGTCGTATTCGGATAACCTTAATCTCCAGCGTACGAGTTTTGAATTTGGCTCCTTAATAGAGAACAGCCAAGTCAAAGGTTTGTGATCTGTTTCGATCAAAAATTTTCTCCCGAATAGGTAGGGTCGATAATAGCTTGTAGCCCAAACAATTGCCAATAGTTCCTTCTCGATGGTACTATAATTTATTTCGTGTTCATTGAGGGTTCTACTAGCATAGCTTATAGAATGGTTATTTTGAGATAGTACGGCTCCTAGCGCGTATTGGCTTGCGTCCGTGGTTAGGGTGAATTCCTTAGTAAAATCGGGGTAATGTAATATAGGGTCGCTTGTTAGTAATCTTTTGAGTGTATTGAAACTATTTTGATAATCTGGGTCCGAAATGTCAATTTTTGAATCTTTCTTTAAAAATTTGGTCATAGGTTTGGCAATCATTGAATAATCTTTAATGAATTTCCTATAGTAACCGGTTAAGCCTAAAAATTGTTTTATTTGTTTAATTGTTTTTGGAATAGGGAAGTTAATTACGCACTCAATTTTCCTAGGATTAGGCTTGATACCGTCTGGTGTAACGATATGGCCCAAGAACTCAGTCTCTTTCTTGAGGAATTCTGATTTGTCAAGTTGAACCATAAGTTTTGAATTTTTTAGGCAGTCGAATATTTTCCTAAGACTGTCCATGTGTTCTTGAAGGGAAGTAGAGAATATAATAATGTCATCTAAGTAGACAAGACATATTTTGTTGATGTAATCTTGCAGGACGTGGTTCATAAGTCTCTGAAAAGTGGCTGGTGCTGTTTTAAGACCAAATGGCATACGCAGAAACTCGTAGTGGCCATTTTCAACACTGAACGCTGTTTTATGTGTATCCCTTTCATCAATTTCAATTTGATGAAACCCTTTTGCGAGATCAAGCGTGGTAAAATATTGACATCTTCCTAGTTTGTCAAGAATCTCGTCAATATTTGGGATCGGGTATCTATCGTCCATCGTTACCTCATTCAACTTTCGATAGTCGATTACCAATCTCCATTTGGTTTTCCCACTAGCGTCGGGTTTTTTGGGTACGATCCATATTGGGGCTGAATATGGGGAGCTACTGTGTCGAATAATTTGATTATCTAGCATTTCTTGAATTTGTTTCTGAACTTCGTCCTTGTGGACGTAAGGGTACCGATATGATTTTACATGTATGGGGCTTTCGTCTATTGTCCGGATTCTGTGCTTAATAGCATTTGTGAATGAGAGTTTAGAGTTTTCTTAGTAAAATATTTCGGAATAATCTTTTATAATTTGTCTGAGGTGACTTTTCTCTTCAGAGTTCAAATGTTCATCACGAATTTGATCAAATATTGGTAAGTTTATTTTATCTTCAATTATATTAAAATTTCGATAATCGACCACTTCAGACTCGATAGGTTTTAGATTTAATGGCAATTGAAATGCTTCGTGGACTTCGACGCTAACTTCAGCTTTGAAGTTTGTTACATTATAAACACCCTCTTTGATGTCCATATTGTCTGAATGGCATCTCTGCTCTTTAAGGTACGTTAGACCATTCTCTTGATGGACAGGTATATCGACAGAAAGTCGTTTTGTACCAAATTGGAGCGGAATCGTATTCCCATTAATATGAAGTTGATTATTCTGATAGGCAACTACAGCATTAAATCGCCTGAGAATATCGTTTCCGATCAATCCATCGTAAAAGTTGTGGAACTTACAAACAAAAAGATCTATCCTTTCATTTGAGTCTCCCAACTCCTCAAACAATGGTATTCGAACTTTTTCGTTGATTATAACATCATGTTGTAGCGTCTTCATTAATACTTTAGGTGTTGATATCGACCATTTAGGGCTACAAAGGCTAGGGTTGATGATTGAGTGTGTGGCTCCGGTGTCGATGATAAATTTTAGAGGATTAAGCTTAGTTTTTAACGTTATATGTGGAAGGTGTTTTCCGAGGCAATTGAGGGAAAATTTTCAATTTCCTGGGTAGAACTAGTTGGAGGAAAGTTATTGACCTCGTGGTTATTTATGTCCATTGGTTCAGGTGGTGGTTGGTAATGGGGGTTACTTATATGTGGATAGTTATTGCTTGAGTGAGGTCTTCTGTCATGTTGATAATTTTGGTTATTCCCATAAGGTCCATTATTTTGTTGTTGGTTATTATAATGTTGATTGTTATAATGTGGATTAAAATATCTATTATTTTGTACGTGAGGTTGGTTATTAATTTGATTGTTGCGTTGTTGGTGCTGTTGATTATTATTATACTGTTGGTTATTATGATTAGGATTGGAATACCTGTTATTTTGAGCTTTAGGTTGTTGTTGGCTATTATTTCTGTTGTTATTGCTATTATTTTTACGATCACTATTGTTGTTATTGTTATTACTACTGTTTCGATTATTATTGTCTTGCTTTTGTTCAGAAGGCTGAGGAGATGAAAGATTTCTATTACTACCTACATGCGCATAACCAGCTTCGAAAAGTATGTTCATAGCTTCTTCGAGATCACTTCGGTTTCTACATGTGAGAATCGTTTTCATGGGCTCACTTATTTTGTTTTTAAATATGTTTAAGGCAGTTTTTGAATTATTTTTAGCACAGATGTTAGATTCATCGCCTGTACCTAGTATAGTACGAGTTTTATTATTCAACCGTCGAAGTTTACTTTTGATCTCGTTATAGAAATCAAGACTATTTGTTTTGAAGGTAACTGCGCGCATCTCGTCGTATAGTTCTTCACAACAACGTCTGTCACCGAAATTATGCTGTAGGATTTGCTTGATCTCAGACCAAGAGGTAGCGTGATAATTAATTTCAATAGCCTGTCTGGCTTTTCCTTTTAACCTGCTCTTAATTATATCCGAAAATAGAAGTTTTGATGGGGCGTCAAAGGTTTCAAGGAGAGGGTTTACACGATCGATTAAATCGAAGAAGTTCTGAAGTTCACTGGGATGCCCATTCAATTCCGGGACTTTATTTAGGTATTTGACAGGGTCAATAGTCACGGTCAGTGGGTCTGGCATTTTGTCAACTAGTGTCTTCCAAAGATCTTCACAATTATAAATAAAGTTTAAATAAGTTAAGTTTCCTATGTGACAATAATTGCAAAATAATTCTTTGATCACTCACGGTTTAACTGTACTAATTTTTAATAAATGCACATATATGTAAAAAGGTGTAATATTATAATGTAATAATAAGTAAAATATAATAATTATGAATAGAAAAGGATTGAATTGCAACTGCAAAAACTGGTAAATTGAAATTATTGTACTTGCCAATGGATCGATTTTACAGTTGATAATATTGTTGTTGGTTTAATGGGTTTCCTTCTGATTTCTGCTTCCGGTCTTCCTTCTTATTTGCGTTGATCTTCCTACTAGTTTATTGGTTTTCCTTCTGATTTCCGTTTATCTTCTCAACTTCCTTCTTATTTTTATTAATCTTCCTACTGGTTTAATGGTCTTCTTTCTTAGTCCTTTTTGTGTGTCGATTGTGATCACTGTCACTAATTTACTTTGTTTTTCACACTATTATTGTTAGTTATTAATTTTCGCGAAAGTTCGGCACTATTCCCACCTCTTGGGGGATTGGTTCGTAGCGGATGCACTATTATATGTTTTCAACAATAAAACATGAGTGAACTGTCACTTAGCGCATCCTACCGACTGCGCCAGTAAAAACTTGCCGAGACGCGAATTGTAAAAAAAAATATTCAATCAATAATAATCCTTTAAAATGCAAAACACTCTTGAATCCACTTAATTCTTTATTCAACTTTTAATAACTTTCAATAATATACTATTAATAACTTTTTATTCAACTTTTATAACTTCTCAATAATATGCTTTAAAAACTTTTTATTAAACTTTTAAAATTAAACTTATACATCGAGTTATCTTTAACTCCCGTCTGCGGAGCGAGTTTCTTCTTAACTGACTAATTCTGGAAAAAATTATCTAGTCTATGGGAACGACAGAAAGTAATTTTATTGCAACATGATATGAAAGGTGTAAATGACACCTGTTTAGGGCGAAAAGCGAAAAAATGTGCAAGTTGCATTAATGAGGACGCTCGTGGAGCAAAATTTACTTGAAATATGATTTTGAAATGTTTCAATTTGAAAAAAATGATTAGGTTGCGTCTGGGTTGAAAGAGTTATTGTGAAATTTAGAAAAAGGTAAATGAAACTTGTAATTCTATGTAGAATAGCGAAATGTGGGATGGGGTAACGTGTATGTTGTTGGTAAAGTGTATGTTGTAACAATTTACCTCAGTATTTAGGTTACGAAATGTTTTGCCGCATTTGTCTGATTTCCGACTAAATCGCTCTAATTAAACTATCACTCCCAGTTTGTCTAACACATAAACACCCAATTTTCTCTAATTAAAAACTAAACAGCGGCAGTAGGGTGGACTTATCCCTGCCATCCGTTTCGCTTCCCCTGTCACTTCCTGGGGCCTCTCTCTGACGACTCCTAACCACACACACCCGCCATGTGGCTGTCACTTGACTTTGACATCCCACGACAAAACTGACGAGGGATGGGAAGCCGTCACAACGAACATGAGATGGAAAGTCACATGGCAGCAAGGTGTATTGGTAGTGGTCGCCAGCGGTGTCGAATGACTCATTACACAATGTCTCCCATTAAATTGGATTCAGACACAACTATAAACGACGATATTATATACAGTATCCACCATCCGTATTCGTACAGTGAAGTATTTTTAAGAAAACATTTGAAAAATGGCATTTTCATTTGGTTTTTTTCCAACAAAAAATTTAATATCATTAATTAAACAAAAACAAGCTTTATTCATACAAAAATATCTTAATTCATAGCAGACTTTGCGAATAACAATCATTAACATAAAATATAAACAAAATTCAAAGTCCCATTCGTATTCGTACAGTAAGTATATATGAAGTGAAATAATACATGTTCTTAAAACTAATATTTTGTAGGATGTCCTTTTCTTCTGATAACCTCTCTTAATCTGTTTGGAAGTGATTTGACCAGCTGTTCTGTATAAGTCGGTGATATTTTTTCCCATTCTTCGTTGAGAGCCTTTCTGAGGTCCTGAACGTTTCTAATGTCGTGCTTTTTAAGTTCTCCTTTAATTTTTGCCCACAAATTTTCTATCGGGTTAATATCTGGAGACTTGGGGGGAGTTTTGAGAACCTTAGGACAATTGTAAAGTAACCAGAGCCTAGAATTTAAAGCTGTATGTTTAGGATCGTTATCCTGGTAAAATATAAAATTATCCCTGATTCCAAGCTTCTCCGCGCTAGTGTGTAAATTGGATTTTGAAATATTGATATATTTTGTTGCATCCATTATGCCATCAATACATTGCAGTTTTCCGGCCCCACCAGCTGCAAAGCACCCCCACACCATAACTGAACCGCCACCAAATTTCACCGTCGATATTAAGTTTTGCGGTAACAGGCTTGTATTTTTCTTCCGCCAAATTTTTGTGACACCGTCCCACCTAATTACGTTAAATTTACTCTCATCAGTAAATATTACCCGTTTCCAGAAGGTATAGTCTTTATTCACATATTCTCTTGCGAAATTAAGTCGCTTAATTCGGTTCACCTTACTTTTCTTTCTTGCGACACAGTTAATGTAGCCATATTGTTTTAAAGCACGTCGAATCGTACTTAAAGAAATTTTCTCTTTCAAATATTTTTGAATGCTGCTGGCAATTTTTGGTGCACTTATTTTAGGGTTACGTCCAACCAATACACTAATATACCGCTTATCTCTTTCCGTTAGCTTGCTCCGGTTCAGATTCCTTGGCAAGTTTTGTAGATTATCGTTATTTTTGTACCTTTTCACAATATATTGTATTGTAGATCGTGCTCGGCTAACCATTTTGCTGATTTCTCCTAATGATTTTCCTTGATTATGTAGCGTCATAATAAGTTTTCTACCTTCCAAAGATGTTTCACACCCCTTTCTTCCCATCTTATCTATTTAAATGTAAAAAGTAAACATAAACCACTTATCACTAAGAAAATGTCTGCTTATACTTACAATATTATTACAAATGATACGCTGGAAATATTAAATCCAATAAAAGGACACCTAGTTATTAGTTACAGTGTTTTCAGTCGCCTGTACGAATATGAATGGCACATTCAAATCGGACACTGAATGAGACAGCAATCATGCACGAGTAGTCGCGAAAAACGACGCTAGAATCGTATTCATCTTTGACAATGGAAAATTTGGCGCGAAATGCAGTTATTATATCAATAGCATCAAAATTTCAATTAACCGTTTGTCATCTGTTGCACTTATGGGCGAGGAGAATATTTCAAGCGATTGATGCTACAATAATAATTGGTATTGCTGATTGTTCGCAATGCTCAGTACTACACTCGTACCCAATCGATCACGATATTATAACACTCAAGTATGCTATTGAAAATCGCCGCCAAAATATCGCGAGAAAAGTTATCTGCACTGCACTTCCCGCTCGTATCGGGATTCTCCCCAGTTACACCGACTACGAGCGCGAGCAAGCTCCCCAATAGGCAAAAGAATGAAACAGCGGTAAACCAGCTGTCAAATATTATTTTGGTAACCAAACGAAAAACAGGAGTTCATGTTATCATTAGTGCATTAACTAACCTCTGGCAAATCATAAAATCCAGGAATTTTTAAATTAACAACAAATTGCAGTACTGTACGAATACGAATGGTGCATACTGTATTTTGCCTGTTAACCCGGAAATAATATTCTGCGTTGAATTTACGGAAATAATATATCAAAAACTCCTGCTTAGTCTCAAAATCACTCAGCTTTTTCCTTCAATTGAGATTCAAAATTAATATTATTGCATAAATTAGATGTGGTGATTATTATTAAGTTTGAAAAAACCGAAAACTAAATAGTTTGTTGAGAGCAACACAACAACTGTCTTAAAGTTATGCCTACATCCTGCGCATGATTATCTTCAACGCACGCAAAATATTATACTTGGGTTTGTATGCCTAAACGACCAAATGACGTCCTATCACAAGGATAAAACACTCAATACGAATGGTCTTTTTGCTGTTATAATAAAATGAAATTTTCTATACTTGTTTAACTTGCTTGAAATAAGAGCGTCTTGTGTCGTTATCTCCAGACTGTCATCCGTATACTTTCTTATTTTCACATATCTAACACTTTTATTACATTTCACTTTTACGAACAAATCACACATGATGATCGACCCCCTAAAACCGAACGACTTGACTGGTCAAAATCATAAATGAAATGCATGCTTAAGTTAGAAATGTGCAGCATTCTATTCTTATAATCCATTTTGGTTTGAATTCTAACCCTTGTAGGTTTACAATTCATATGAGGCGCGATTTACAGTTGGTGTACAAAATCATCTTCTTAATAATTAATTAATTCTCAAATAGCCTTTAGTCGATTGTAAAATCAGCCCATTTTATTATTAAAAACCAAGCATAAATTCCTATCTCTTAAATTTTCTAAACTCAGCAAATTCGCATCATCATAATTGGTTTGTTTCAAATTCATGTTATTTTAGTTCTCTCCTAAACTCACTGGAATGTGCAAGTAAGATGATGCTTGTTTTGTCTGGCGCGCATGAAATGCTTATCTTTGAATTTATCTTGTGCGCGTTTAACAAAAGATTTCCACAGCGAGCGCAACTGATCTATTTGCCTGTAAGACACATGAATTGTGTTGCGCATGGAAATTTGTGGGAACCCCATTCAGGTGAGCGTAGCAATTTGCATATGAGCAAAATAATTGTAAAATAGATATAACCGAAGTGATAAAATGAAATAAAGTCAGTCAAGTTTGACCATCATAGGAATCAACGTGTTTTATTCCGTCTATATTGAATTAGCTGATACAAGCATCGGCTAAATTCAAGTTCGGTTAGTACGTGTGATTGTTTCAGTACAAGATCTGAGGCAACGAGACTTCGGCATAAGGCCAACATGTTTTTTTTTTTTTTTGAATCAACCCAGCGCGTCGTTGTGGCAGTACAAGAACCGAGGGAACAGAACTTCGGCATAGGACCAAAGTTAATTAGCCGAGGCAAAATAGCCACGACTCAAAACAGTTGGTTTTCCTTTGAATTTTATATGGAAATTCAAAGTTGCGGTTTTCCATTTAATACAATATGGATTAAAAATGCAGAAAGTATTTAGAGTATCTAGTTTTCGAGCTTGTACAGATTGAAGATGCCAAAAATCCTAGAAAAATTTAAAGTTTAATATAAGATTGATTGAAAATGAGAGGAGAATTGCGCATAGTTTATTTTGTATACTAAAAACTATTTAAAATGCGATTAGTCCAATACAAGCTTTTAAAAAAAGTACAAGATTTTTAACTATGCACCAGTACCATGTCCAGCCAGTGTACTACAATACATCCATCACAGCCCTGTCCTAAAACTTTATTTACACTTAAACCCCATAATGTTAAGGTAGATGTAATTGCACTTTCAGCACCCAAACTATCCTTTAAAGGTGTAAAACCAAGGGAATTCTCTTTGATACGTTCGTCAGTCATGTAAAGAGTCCTGACACGAAGGGCAATTTTTCTACCCCTGAAACGTCCATTGTCTCATCGGCCAATATTAAGAATATTTCATTTGAATTTGTTTCCTCATTTCTTAAAACCTTTGCACTAGTTGCAATTAATTCAGTTTGAACTCTGTGGGATATGATCTGCTAAAGTAACATCTCCAGACTCTTTTCTGAAATGCAAAAGGTAGTTAAAAACAGCATGGATGTCTTGTCTTCCTATTAATGGTGTATCGTGTGTAGCACGAAAAATGATAGACGAAAGAGTAGGCTTCAATTTATTTCTATTTGATTGTATCTGTTGGGCTTACTCTTGATAGACAAGAACGTCGACAGTTTTCTTTCCATCGACCATAACTGACAAGAAATTACTAGGCTTTTCCACAAACTCACGGTGTCATTACGAAGGAGCATGAGCTTTTGCATATTCATGAAATTTTTTGCAATTGAATGTGCGAGTGATGAATCGGCTGTGATAGCTTCAATGGCTAATGCGAGTTTTAAATAAAACAAATGATTTGCAAAGAGTATCTTTTCAAGCTGGAGAGTAAGCTAACCAAGAGTATGTATTAAACCATTCTCTAATGTAATATATCGGAGGGGATGAAAAGACGTCTTTACTCCTTGGTGGTCGCAAGCGGAAGAGGCCGAGCACACGTTTATTACAATTGACATTACAAATGTCATTATGTCAAATATTATAGATAATTCACAATAGTAATATATGTTACAATAATATCCAATATTATAGTACAATAAAATAATATAATAATATCCAACAACCTTTTCCTTAAATTGTTTACATCAATCCATACACTATTTTCAGAGTGATGAGGAATTATACAAAGTTTACAAAATAAATTTCAAAGTGTAAATTAATCTCCATACATACATTTTACCATAATTACTTTAACTGATTTCAATTCTAATTACATGTTTCATTTCAATAATAAAAGTATAGATCTATTTCATTTATTCAAAAATCATAACTAGTATTTTATTTTTGACCTTTCATTTCCTCTATGGCTTCTAATTATGCTACTCTACGGGCTCTATCATCTCCCTCTCTTACGTCTATTTCGGCATCTGCGGTTGAAGGATTATTTGAAGAATCATTGGATTCCTCGATCGGCACATCGTTTTCATTGACTGGTCGAATTTGATTTATATGTCTTTTTATAGGACGATTATTATTATTAATCTGTAGACAAGTGTAATTTCGCGGGCCAATTTTATTTTTGACAACAGCAGACGACCAACTCGGTTTATTGGGGTCGCTATAATTTCGAATATGGACTTTTTGTCCAACTGAAAATTGTACATTTCGATTGCCTCGAAAATTTTTAATTTCAACATGTTGAGCTTTTTGAATGTTTTGCTTTAATAGTGGCGGTTTAGGCAAACTAAACCGAGACCTGAGTTCTCTATTAAAAAGTAGTTTTGCAGGAGACTCCCCTGTTGTACAGTGTTTCATGATGCGATAGTCAAATAAGAATCGGTTTAAAGTCACTTGAAAATCGGATTGATCATGTTGGAGTGCTGTATATAAAGATTTCTTCAAAGTTTTAACAAAGTTTTCACCCTGACCATTCGTTGCAGGATGACCAGGAGCTGTGAAAACATGCCTTATCCCGTTCATATCAACAAAATTTTTGAAGTCTTGTGATGTAAATTGTCTACCGTTATCGGTTACCAGGGATTCTACTAAGCCAAATCGACAAAAAACTTCCCTAAGCTTGTCTATAGTGAATGAAGACATAATGTCTTTGGTTTTGAATGCTTCTGTCCATTTCGAAAAAGAGTCCACTATTAATAAAATATAATAACCTTTGATTGGACCGGCAAAGTCAACATGAATTCTTCGCCATGGAGAGAATGTTGGCGCCCACGGAATTAACGTTGCCTTTTCTGGGCTAGCCTGATGTTTTTGACATGGACTACAATTTCTTACCAAATTTTCAATTTCTTGTTCCATTTTTGGCCATCAAATGTATGAGCGCGCCAAAGATTTAGTTTTTACTATACCGAAGTGTGACTGGTGTAGTAGATCTAAGACACCACTCCTTAATTTAGTAGGAATCACTATGCGATATCCCCACAAAATGCAATCTCTCTCTACTGTTTGCTCTGAATGCCTGGTTCTAAATGGCTCAAAATCTTTGCCGTCCAATTTTTCCATAGTTCCATCTTGAATACAACTTAATACCTTTGATAGAATTCTATCCCTTTTTGTTTCAATTCCTATGGTTTACAATTTAAATTTGACGGATTAATAAACCCTACATAATCTATGTAATTTGGTTCTGATTTTTCTTCAGTAATTTCTGATTGAGGCATCCTAGACAAACTGTCTGCCTTATTTGAGGAGCCCTTTACATATTTGATATTGTAATCGAATCCCGAAAGTGTAAAGGCCCATCGTTGCATTCGTGATACAGCCATTACGGGAATGCCCTTATGTTGACCGAAAATAGCCAAAAGTGGCCTGTGATCGGTTTTTAATACGAAATGCGTGCCCAATAAATATTGTTTCAACTTCACTACGCTAAATATTATTGCGAGTGCTTCTTTTTCAATTGTACTGTATCTTTTTTCAGCGCTGTTTAACGCTCTTGATACAAAGGCAACGGGCTTTTCACTTCCGTCATCAAACACATGCAATAAAATTCCAGCCATCGCTAAATTAGATGCGTCAGTCGACAAAACTGTCGGTAGTTTAGGATCAAAGTGAACAAGCGTTTTACTCGAACAGATTTCCATCTTCATTTGTTCATAAGCTTTCTGACGCTGGTTTGTCCAGTTAAACTCAACACCCTTTTTAATAACTCGTACAAAGGAGTCATTTTATCAGCGAAATTCTGAAAAAAATTTGAATGGTGGTTAACCAGACCAATAAAAGCTCTCAATTCGGAAACATTGGATGGTTTGGGTGCGTTCAAAACAACTTTAATGCGTTCCTTATTATTGGAAAGACCTGTTGCGTCAATATCCAAACCTAAGTACGAAATTTTCTTTTTAAAAAATTCGCACTTATCAGAATTTAACCTCAATCCAGCTTCTCTGAGACGTTGCAGTTCATCTCTTAATGTTTTGAGATGGACTGACAAGTTTGGTCCAGTGATGACAATATCATCCTGGTAGCTAAATACGTTTTCAAATTGTGATAAAAGACCTTCAATCGCCTTTTGAAATATTGCAGTCGCTGTTTTGAATCCAAAAGGTAACCTGGTCATTGAACAAATTCCTTTGTGAGTGCTCCAGGTACAAATTTTCTGAGATTGTTTGTTCAAAACAAGCTGATTATAAGCGTTGGACATATCGAGCTTTGTAAAGAGCTTGCCACCTTGCATTGAAGCAAATATTTGTTCAATACGTGGCAGAGGATATTTAAAGTCCTGAAAAAATTTATTTATGGTTGTCTTATAGTCACCACAAATTCGAAGCTTGCCGTTTGGCTTCAAGATTGGAACAAGAGGTGTGCCCCATTCAGAATCATTAGTTGGAACAAGCATCCCAGAACTCACTAACTGGTCCAATTGGTTTTCAATTTCCTCTTTCCACGCAAAAGGAATAGGGCGTGGCTTACAAAATTTAGGTTGGCAATCAGGCATGATTGCTAAATTGATTTCGGCTAACTTGTATTTACCTAAGTCACTCTTAAAAACATCCGAAAACTCACTTCTAAGCGACTCACTAATTTCACTATAATCATCCGAGATTTGAGAAGTTTCGTTAATAACCAAGTTAACTATAGATTTTTGGACTAACTCAAAATTAAATCCGCGCAAAAAATCCCGACCCAATAATGTTGGTCTGTTTGTGTCAGTTACGATTATGTTACCTCTTATTTTCTGGCCGTTGAAGTTTGCAGTTGCCTCGAATTGTCCATACAATTTCAATGTCTCGCCTCCATAGCCGGTGAATGATGATGTGCATGATCGAAGAATCCGTCTGTCGTAATTGCGATCAAATACATTGATAGACATCAGCGAACATGGCGCTCCTGTATTAACATTGCCAACATTGATTGGCCTTCGATTTCCACCGATAGCTCGTAACAATTCGATGCACTACTTCGACCGTCGATGGCAAAAACCGAAAAGTCCGAACTAACATCTTCAATTACACTGTAAATGGAAAAATTATTATTAGCACCATCATCGTTCTGAATGTATTTAACTTCATTATCTTCTCTACGACTTCCCTTGTTTCGGCATATGCTCGCTAAATGCCCCTGCTTTCCACATGAATGACACTTCGCTGTGCGGAACTTGCATTTATCTGACAAGTGGTTCTTCCAACCACAATGTCGACACACTTTCTTATGTTGAGAATTGTTCGTTGAACTATTGTTTCCCTCGTTGTTCGTTTTTTCAGCTTATTTCTGAACTTTTGAACAAAATTTACTGGTTGACACTTTTCAGCATATTACGTCTCGTATATTAACGCTTCTTTTAGCGCACTGATGAGGGACAGAGTTTCATCTTCCTCGCATAATTTCTCAAAAATTTTCGTTGGTAGTTCTGTGATGAACTTATCTAGAACTTTCTGCTCCATTCCGCTTCCGAATTTGCAGTTCATAGACAGTTTCTTAACACGAGCAAACCACGCGGCCACCGTTTCACTGTCCAACTTTTTTGCAGAATAAAAATTCTTTCGTTCCCGAAATACGATTACTGGTGGCATAAAATGCCTTTTTAATATGTCCACCAGTTCCTTATACGTTTTCGGGCTTGGTAAATTTGGGCTGCATATACAATGTATAATGCTGTATGCTTCCGATCCAATCTTGAAACTTTCCCCTCTTATGTGGTGCAGCCAACTTCGATGAAGTGCATCTCGAGTCGTTCGTTCCACAATTGAAAATTTTCATGAACGGGAAATTCCGGCATATTCGATGCCCTGACCACTGGACTAATTACCTGGCTGATATTTAAATCGTCGTTTGGCATTGTTAAATGTTATAATATAAGACAACCCGTTAACCTTGAGATCCTCGTCGCCAATTTGTAATATATCCAAGGGGATGAAAAGACGTCTTTACTCCTTGGTGGTCGCAAGCGGAAGAGGCCGAGCACACGTTTATTACAATTGACATTACAAATGTCATTATGTCAAATATTATAGATAATTCACAATAGTAATACATGTTACAATAATATCCAATATTATAGTACAATAAAATAATTTAATAATATCCAACATCTAAAATATGGACGCTTTCTTTCTATTACATCACTTTTAAGTTGGTAGCTTAAATCAGGCTTTCATGGTTTTGTTAACATTGAATAAATTACATCATTATTTGGTGGGGTGTTATCCAGCAGTAATCAATATCACACTGATTATCATTATAATCTTTGACATTGTAAATTCTAAACACAATACAAAACGTACTTATGTCCATTTTACCTAAATATTTTAAACTTAAACCACTATGACAAATAACTGCAAGATTGGTTTTTCGATTATTTTTGTTGCTATTTTAACTTAAGACTTGTGTAATAATCACAAACTGAAACTATTCCTCCAACTGCCAAAACCACACACAACACAATTTATTAAAATGTAAGGTCCACTTTACGTTCACTTCACCTCTGCACTTCATCCGAGACTATGCAACTTTGCGAAAGAACAATTAGAAACTGACTGACTCGAGACGTGATGGGTGCAGTCTGCTTACCATTTGACCTTGACGTCTACCAAAGTACAGTCAGTCAACACAACTACTCCTGCTCAGTAGTATATCTTCCTCTTTGCTCTTCAATGTCTTGCTTCTTGCTGCCAATCATGGTACAAAGAATATCAAGGTATGCTCAGTAAAGCGACTGTGACGTTGCTGGGAGTCAGTTGAATAGAGCTAAAATTGTAAACGCACTGGAAGTTACAGTTTTGCTTTGATTTTCACCAAATTTTCAGGGAAGGTAAATTAGGCAAATATATTAGCTGAACTTGTTAATTTTGTTCAAACAAGAAAATAAAATTGAGGTATTATTAAGCGATAATTTATGATGTCTTGCTTTGACCAAATTATAGCTCTGATTTGAATAAAACTCGGCACAAAGGCTTCTTAGTTTTTATATTGAAGTAAGCAATAAAAAATTATAAGTTGAATAGTTCGAAACAAATTGGCGACTTAATGCCAATAAAACTGCAACATTTGTTGTCGTTATTATGACCACACCGCTCGTCCGATTTTACTGAAAATTTCTAGTGTGCTAGAAACTGAATGCATGTTAACAACTAAATTCAATTTTTTGGGGTCAAGTGTTAACTATCAAAATGGTGGCTGATTAAAATTTGAAGGCCCGTTAAAACCATAGTTTTTGTTTTATTTATATTAAACTTAAAACAACTGCAGACGCTGCAAGTTTTTTAATGGTGCTGTAATTTCGAAATGACGGCTTTTGGAAAAAGCTAATTTTCATAATTTCGTGACACACTAGCCGGAAAGATTCTTTACGGAATTCGATGAAATTTGTAATGTAAAAGACTAATGTTCCTTCTCCTTGTAAAAAATTTGTTAAGAGCAGATTTAAAATAAGAAAGCCGGAAATTTAAATCTACATGTTTTTAGCAGCCATAATGATAATTAATAATAGTTATTTTCATTCAATTAAAGCTCCGGTTTGAACAAAATTAGGCTTGGTAGTGTGTCAGACCATAGAAAAAATCTTTGAAAAAATGTTCATCCTTGAAGTTAGAAGCCTTATCATGCTTCGTGGTTTTTGACGCAATCAAAACGACGTAATTTATTACTTATTATGTTCTAACGCAATGGTACAAGCAATACAACATGTGTTCACTCCAGAAATAAATTTTCTGCGTGTCATCGCCAAAACCATACCTTGAAGCATTTTTATTTTAATTGATTGTAAAAATAAAATCCACATAGCTTTGGGTACATATTTTTCTCATTTAAATGCTTAAGTCGGAAATGTGTTCTACATCGGAAAAATAATGCCTTAGCCTTATTGCTTAGTTCAACACTTTGTGAAGTTGAAATTAATTGTTGAATAAATCCGGGTCTTATCGTTATGCTATTAGAATTGAATTTAAAGAATATCGGGTCTTATATATATATATATATATATATATATATATATATATATATATATATATATATATATATATATATGTATATATATATATATGTATATATATATATATATATATATATATATATGTATATATATATATATATATATATGTATATATATATATATATATATATATATATATCTATATATATATATATATATATATATATATATATATATATATATATATATATATATATATATATATATATAGTCGCGTTTAATGGTTAGTGGCCAATAATTTAAATGTTCCAGGAAAGTGAAAACGCAATGTCTTTTAAATTAAATTAAAAGAGTTTATTTACTAAAATTGCACAATCACTAATTTTTTCACAACTTGTCTATTAATTTTTTATTTCAACTGTTTATCACTTCAATATCGCTTTTTACTTTGCACTTCACACTATCGCAGTTTACTATATCGTGGTTGTAATGAATCTCCCCATTCATTCAGCTCGGGTTTATATAGGGTCTCTAGTCATTCAATTCATTTCTTGTACATTGGTGAATTACCTGGAATATTCGAGCAGCTTAATGAATGGGGGCAGTGACTCACTTTCAGATGTTGATCATGCTTGGTGGGTTTTCGAGTACATTCGCGTGATGATGTTGTTAATGGTTGTGAAAACAATTGCGACAATAGCTCGCAAAATTATTCGTGCATGTAACACTGCCCCCACCTCAGTTCTTTTCGCCCCGAAAAAGTGTATCGCCAGTTGTAGTCAATCCTCTCTGGATGTAATATGGGGCAAGACAGTCCAGGTGCACGATTTTCATTTTGGCTCTTGGCTTACGGTGTTCCTGTATGCGATATACGACGTCGTTGATTCGCTTTGACACCCAGTATGGTCCCTCCCAATTATGCTGCAACTTTGGAGACCTACCCTTCCGTCGCTGTGGGTTATATAGCCAGACCAAGTCATCTTGCTGGAAGCCAGTAGAATTTGCCTTGAGATCATACCTGGTCTTCATGCGGTCAGTAGCCGATTCGAGGTGCTTGCGCACTGTCCGATGTATCTGGTTCAACCGTTGTCTTAGCTCTCTTGCGTACTCCGAGATCGTTTGGGGTTTCTCAGGGGATGTCCCGAACTTTATATCAGCTGGCAGACGAATAGTCTTTCCAAAAATAACTTTGGCTGGGGCTTGGCCCGTCGATGCATGTTCAGCAGCTCTGTACGCCATCAAAAATAGTGGGATGTGTCGGTCCCAGTCCCTTTGGTTCTCGTCAACCATCTTGGCGAGGTGTTTATTGAGCGTGCTGTTGAAACGTTCGACCATTCCATCGGATTGGGGACGCAGTGGTGTTGTCCTCGTTTTCCGTATTCCCAGTAGTTCGCAAATTTCGCCAAAAACTAGTGACTCAAAGTTTCGGCCTTGATTCGAATGTAGTTCACAAGGTACGCCGTACCTACTGACCCAATTTAGCACTAGCTGTTCGGCTACGGTAGTTGCTTTCTGGTTGGGAATGGGTTAAACCTTGGGCCACTTGCTGAAATAATCGGCCACAACCAGCGTGTATCGCTTTCCCCATTCAGATTCAGGAAAGGGTCCTGCGATGACAACGGCAATCCTTTCAAACGGTACTCCCACATTATACATTTGCATTTGTCTTCTCAGTCGTCGCTTTGGACCTTTGACAAAAGCGCAAATTGTGCATCTACGGCACCAGTCCTCTACGTCTTCTTGAGCGTGGAGCCAGTAAAACCTTTCCCGCAATTTCGCTAAGGTCTTGTTAACACCAAGGTGGCCTCCCGAGGATCCTTCGTGCATCTCCTTAACCACATCGGTGATTCGGTTTTCGGGAAGTAAAGTTTGCATCTTATAGGAGCTGCCATCCGTCGTTTCCCATTTCCGCTTGAGTACGCCACCCTCCACCTGAAGGGAGTTCCATTGTGCCCAATAGCTTTTCAGGGTTGCGCCATGTATTGAAACGTCTTTCCACTCAGGTCGCCCAGTTGTCTCCTTCCATAGGAGCAATGGTCCGATGTCTTCATTGGCTAACTGGGCATTTCGAATCTCCTCCGGTGACCAACCTTCATCGGATTCGGCCGTTATCAATCGCAGATCAACGGCCGACTCCTTTTCTTCAATCCGTCGGCAATGCTTACAATTTGCTGGACATGGACGACGAGATAGGCCGTCAGCATTTCCATGAACTCCACCCTTCCGATGAACAATTTCGTAGTCGTATGACTGCAATCTTTCGATCCATCTCGCAACTTGTCCCTCGGGGTTTTTGAAGTTAAGCACCATCTCAGCGATGCATGGCCCGTTCGAAAAACAAATTTCTGGCCATATAGGTACTTGTGGCACTGCTTGGTGGCCTCTGTTATAGCCAATAGCTCCTTCCTGGTCGCGCAGTAGTTCCTCTCACTTTTTGAGAGAACTCGACTGTAATACGAGAAGACTCTTTCTTCGCCATTGATTTGCTGGGAGAGTACAGCTCCAATACCGCCGTTGCTTGCATCGGTGTCCACTACAAACATTTTTCCAGGTTTCGGATATGCCAGCACAGGTGATTCACACCGCTTCTCCTTCAGGGTCTCAAAGGCTGTCTGGCATTGTTCATTCCAGAAAAACGGACGATTTTCCTCGGTTAGCTGATGGAGACACTTGGCTATTTTGGCAAAGTCTTTGACGAATCTTCGATAGTAGGTTGCCAGACCCAGAAAACTTCGTAGTTGGTGCTTGTTGTTTGGTGTTGGCCAGCTTTTCACGGCTTCAATTTTCTCAGGGTCTGTTTTGACCCCTTCTGCTGATACGACGTGTGCCAGGTATTTTACTTCAGCTGCGAAAAGGGTACACTTGTCGGGACTAAGTTTCAAATTCGCCAGTCGCAATCGGAAGAAAACCTCTTGTAAGTTCTGCACATGCTCTTCGAACGTTCTCCCAATAACAATGATGTCATCCAGGTTCACCAAGCAGGTTTTCCAGGTTAGGCCACGTAGCACGTATTCCATCAAGCGTTCGAAAGTGGCTGGAGCATTGCAAAGCCCAAACGGCATCACCACAAATTGCCACAATCTGGTCCCAACTGAAAATGCGGTCTTCTCTCGGTCCTTCTTGTCGATTACCTCCTGCCAGTAGCCACTCTTGAGATCGAGTGTAGAAAACCATTTTGCGTCGGCCAAAGTGTCCATGATGTCATCGATGCGTGGAGGCGGGTAACTATCTTTCTTAGTGACGTCGTTAAGCTGCCTATAGTCAACACAAAAACGAGTGCTACCGTCCTTTTTCTTTACTAGAACATGGACTGACAGAAGGTTCGATAACGCCTTGTTTTTCCATGTCCGAGATCAGTGCGCTCACTTCTCCTTGTTTGGCTATAGGAAGACATCTCGGTGCTTGTCGGATTGCCTTGGCTCCCTGTGTATCTATGACGTGAGTTACCATACTCGTTCGGCCTTGATCATCCGGGCATGTTGAGTCGCTGTACTTGGTGGCAAGATCAGAGGCTCGCTTGAATAGCTACACTGGCAATTTGACCTGCTTCAATATTGCAGACGTGGATTCCCGGGCTTTGTCTGCGTCTTGCCTCCTTTTCCAATGATCGTCGTGAGCGGCTTCCAAGGAGGTGTTGGTGGAAACAGGCTGGCAGCTGCCGTTGACTTCTCCCGCTTTGATGCTCGTGGTTGAGTCTGCGGTGTTAAGGACTCTAACCGGCACGTATCCGTTCCTTATAGATCTTTCAAGGCTTCGTCCTACAACCAAACTGCGCAATGCCGACGTTTTCGTTGGCTCTATCAGATAAGATCTGTGGTCTCCAGAATCACCGTCAAGCTTGGCCCATACAATGCTTTCGGGAGAATTCGGTACATCAGTGTCGGTACATACCACTACATTCATCTTGGGAATTTGGACGCTGGGATCCTCCATCAGTACTTCGACATTCTGCCATTTCAATACCCGTTTGCCTAAATCCAACGTGATTCCATGTGGTCGCAGAAAATCCATTCCGAGAATGCAGTCATCCATAATGTTCGCGACCAGAAAATTATGTCGGAACACAAGGTCTCCCAACTGTATCTGGAGGTTGACCTCTCCATGGACAGGTGTCGTTTCTCCCGTAGCTGTCCGTAGTGAGAAAATCCTGCCCTTTTGAAGTAGTTGTTGCCTCACATGGTCTGGTCGGATAATCGATCGGGTTACACCTGTGTCGATTGTTATGGTGCAATGTTCTCCGTCAACTTGACCCAGAAGGCATAAGTCCGCTCCTCCACGATGTAGTCTTGACACGGTGATGGTGGTGCTGGGGACGTCGTTCCTCCTAGCCAACCTTTGCCTCACGAAGTTGAAGCCGTCAGTTTGAAGGGCTTCCATTCTGGGCTCCTGACTCGGTCTCGATCTCCTCCACCCTGGACAATAGCTCGATTTTCTTCGGTTCTTGCAATCTCCTTGCAAGTGCCCCTTCTCACCGCAATTCCAGCATCTAGGCGCACCATTTACATGCTCTCGCTCAATTTCCACGCACTCACACCTGCACTCGTCTGTCACTACCTCGCGAACCCGGGCAGTGGTACGGCTCACATATTTTGCAGCCTCAAAGTTCAGACTATAAGCCAATGCGTCCTTAACTGTTTGCTTCTGAGCTAAGCGCACGGCTGGTTCCGATTCCTGGTCTTTTAATGCACTGATCATCTCGATGTTCTGGGTCATCAGCTGGGTAAGCCAAAGTGCCAGTCGCTCAATGTCGTGTGCTAGCTGCTGTAAGGTTTTGCCAGACTTCTGCATCCGATGCCGTAGCTTTGACCGATAAATCTGCTTTAATGATCGTCTCCATAATGCATGTCGAGGGCATTCATTATAGCAGCCGGGTTTGAGTGCAATTCAACGGGGATCGTCTGCAAAAGCTTGGCAGCTGGGCCTCTTAGGGCAAGGATCAATGCAGTTGCTCGTTCCTGCTCATGTTTCTGGATATGCTTTGTGCTGCGGTTATAAACGGAGCTGGTGAGGTGGTTACTACTGTCTTCGCTGCTACCAATTCCTTTTTCATGTTTTCCATCTCATGGTTGATTCTCTCCTCGACCTGGCTGATCTCATGGTTGATTCTTTCCTTGACCTGGTATACCTTTTCCTCGACGCATTTAATCTGGTTGTTGAGACTACTGAGCTCCGCTTTTATTTCGGTAGACTGTTTTTCCAAATCTGCCTTCAAATCAGTTGACTGTTTCTTCAGCTTCTGTGCGATGTCTGCCTTGATTTCGAACGCTTGTTGCTCTAGCTTCGCTGATTGTTCATTTAGCTTCGTGGTTAAACTGGATGACTGTTCACTTAGCTTCGCAGTTAAATTGGATGACTGTTTTCGCTGCTCTTGCTGCATCAGCATTAACATTTACATCAGCGCATTTTCTGGTTCCTTTGGTTTTGGTGTTTCTGCTTCACCACCTTCTGTGCCTTTTTCTGCATCTGAGGGCACACCCGAATCCAGATACGCGCCTTCCGATTCAATTGCGTCCCGCAAGCGTGCAATCAGTGTTGCCTTTGTACCTTGCGGAGCCAGGTTTCGCTGTTCCAACTCTTCCTTAAACTCCGACATGGTCAATTCATTAATTTTTTTTATTTCGGCTTTTATTTATTTTTTTTCCCACTAGTTTCCACGTCAATTTTCACTACTGTGCACTTTAAAATTGTTTAAACGTTTTCACTTCCAAAATTTTCTTTCCCACTTCTTGACACCACTGTCGCGTGTTATGGTTCGCGGCCAATAATTTTAATGTTCCGGGAAAGTGAAAACGCAATGTCTTTTTCAATTAAGTTTAAAAGAGTTTATTTAAAAGAATGCACAATTATTAATTTCACTATTAAAAGTCTAACTTCCACTTGTCAATAAATTTCTTTCGCAATTGTCTTCTAAAATCACTTCACAATCAACGAAAATCACTTTACTATTACTCGATCAATATCGCTTTTCTATTCGCTCCATACTATCGCAGTTTTTACAATCGTCGTTCTAATGAATGAGCCCCCCATTCATTCAGCTCGCCCTTATATAGGATTCCCCGCCCGTTCAATGCACCTCTCGTACATTGGCGAATGTTCTGCCGAGAGGTATCTGGTATATTCGAGCAGCTTAATGAATGGAGCAGTGACTCACTTTCAAATGTTGATCATGCTTGGTGGGTTCTCGTGGGTTCGAGTCAATTCATTTTGTTGATGTTCTTAATGGTTGTGAAAACAATTGCGACAGTAGCTCGCAGAATTATTTGTACATGTAACTATATATATATATATATATATATATATATATATATATATATATATATATATATATATATATATATATATATATATATAATATATATATATATATATATATATATATATATATATATAGATATATATATATATATATATATATATATATATATAAGTTATGTTTGAGCCTAAGCGATTGTTCAAAAAAAATAAAACGCGAGTAATTTTATTCTTTAAGAACTTTATTGTTGAAATCTCAGCTTAGAACTAACTTACAATTTCGTTTCAACTTAAAACGTAATCTCGGTTTACAAAGAAAATTCTTTAGCGAACGTGTCATCTTTTAAGATGCGATAGTGAGCCGGATGTTGTTTGCAAAACAATTTTGATATGAGATTCTTTTCTTGCGAATTGCATACAAAGTTGCAGTTTAAAAAATACAATGTTGCATCTTGCTTTGAATACATAATGAATGATGCAATACGGTAAGTATTTACAGGTGGATCTTACGTCACTCCTCCCCGCTAAGATTCGAATTACCCCTGGAATTCGTCATTTTTGGAATTAATTCATTACCAATTAAACTCAAAATTTTAATTTTATTTCTTACCATTTTTCTATAAATTGCCAAGAATGTTACTACTCCGAGAGTTATAATTATTGTCCAAAATATTAAATCTGATGTCAAGTGATAGAATGTTTTATGTTCTAATAATTCTGTTTTTTCAAGATTCTTTGTGAAATTTAATTTAATATCTTCAAAATTGATTCGATTGGCTTTTATGGGGTATACATTTGTTTTCGGTATAATTACTCTTTGTATAAATTCTCTTTTGATGTTTGAAAATTCTTTTTCATTGATTTTGATTGTACAATTGTTAAAATTCAATAGATAGTTTTCGTTTAATACAGTTTTTCTTTCATCGCATGTAGAGGAGAGTATACAATTTTTGCAATTTTTTACAATTATTAATCCATCATCAATTAATTCTATTGATTCGTCTTTCATGGTTACATAGGTACAAGTATTTGAAATATTACAATAATAGTATCTTTGCATCTTTTTTAATTCTAATTCAGGGTCACATTTATATGTTTTATTTTCATATTTAACAAGTTCGCGTTTATCTTCCAGTAATTCGACATTTTCACTATTTGGGATAGGATAAAATAGGATTGTATTTGTGGTTATTGTATTATTAGGGATTTTTATTATAAAAATAATGTTATTATTATTGAAAGTTGCTAGCCCCAATCTTATCTGGGATAGTTTATGAAAGTCTATATCGTATTCAGTTATTTCTTCGGTTGTTAACACATTGTCTACCATTAATCCTAATCTAGCTGAAGCAATATTATTTTGAATATGCGTTATGTGGTCCTGTAAAGCATTAAGTTGGGTGAGTAAGGCTATATGCGTTATATCTGCTCTAAGATTTATTAGTTCCGAATCTACTTCTTCTGCCCAAATTGAAATTTTCTTTTGATCCTGGCTAATTATGTCTTGAAGGGTTTCTATGGATTTGTTAAAGTTTTCGTTTATTCTTATTTGCTGATTGAAAGTATTTGCGATTTTGACTTGATTTTCGTTTGTTTCTTTAAAATAGGTTTCTAGTTCTTCCTTATCGTCAGAGTCTAGGGTTCCGAATAAATATTTATATGCTTTTCCTGCGAAATTGAATAATCCGCGTTTAGCTCTATGGGGAATTAATGTGGATATTTTATGTCTGATTATTGATATTTGTGCAAATAATTGTTGCTCGATTTCCTTATTTATGATTGCTTCTCTTTTACTATTAACATCTATGATAGTTATATTTGGGTTAGTATTATCTGATTTATTCTTATATTTAGCGTAAAGGTAGGTTTCTAATGCGTGGGTATTATCGTTAAGAATAAGTTCAGCCAAAGTTTGATTGTTACACTCGTTTTTGAGGATATTCTTCCTTTGTTTCTCGTTTATACTGTTGAAAGTTCTTGTTTTCGAAATTCTCTTTCTACAAATTGCTCTTGTTGATTGCGTATTTCCGCTTTGATTTATTTTGCCAGATGCCAAATTTACGTTGAATTCGATCATGTCTAGAGTTTGCTCTAATTCTTCCAAATTCATAGTATGTAGGATTAAAGTATGGTCAATTGGGATTTTCACTTGTCTTAATGTAATTTCCGTGAATCCTGCTTCTTCTTTAATTTCCTCTATTGATAGGCTGGTTTCTGCTCGAGGTATCAGGCTCAGTGCGATTATCATCATTGTTACTCGCATTACGTTCTGCGTTTTGCGCCGTTTCTGTAAAGAAAGGTCGTTTAATGTTAGTAAGATCTACTCCTTCTAATGATGCCTTCTTGTATTTAGAATGAATTTTATCTCTATTGGCTTTGAAATCTTTAATAAATCCAGTTTTTCTAGTCTCTTCATAATCTTCTCGATTCCTATTCCTTTTATCAATCGTTTTTTCTTTTGTCTGCTTCATTAAGTTGAAGATTTTCTCCTTATTTGATTTGCCGTGTAATATATCTATTGGCCTTTCTAGAGTTGTTGAATGTACTTGTCTGTTATAGAATTCTACTGCTTCATATGTTTTCTCGATGATAGTTTTCTGTGTAATATCATGCATTGTCCTTAGTTTTTCCCGAATTGTGCTATGCAATCTTTCAATATCTGCATTTCCAGTATGAGAATTAGGCGTAGTATAATGTACTTCAATATCCTTTTCGAGTATTGTTTGTTTGATGAGGAATCTACTAAATTGATTGTCTGCTATAATTTTCTTCGGTTTTCCATGATTTGCGAAAAAATTTGCCAGTGCTTCTTTCAGGCTGAAATCGTCAGTTGCTGTAAGGTTTAGTACTGAAGCGTATTTAGAAAACTTGTCAATGCTCGTAAATATTTTGTTGCCTTTTATTGATAATATATCGATATGTATGATTTCTCCTATATCCGATGGTGTTTCAGTGTCTTTAAATTTGGCTTTTATAGGATTTCTGTCATATTTTGCCCTTGTGCATGTATCGCATGTATTGATGTATTTCTGAATTATTTCTTTAAGGTTTGGGTAAAATCTTTGTTTTCTTAATCCATTATAGTTTTCGTTTATACCAGAGTGTCCTGTTTCCTTTATATGATAATATTTTATGTTTTTGACTGTTTCTTCCACATCTTTCATGTCTTTAGCCATGTATGAACATCTAATGAATTGTATATTTCGTGTGTCAAAATGTTTGATAATGAGTTGTTGTATTTTATTATAAAGATTATCATTTAGTTCTGTATAAATACCTATTTTTTTGGGTCTGATAAATTTCTTTAGTTTTCCTAAGAGGGTTGATTCATCTCCATTGATTTCATTTTCGTTGATTATCAGTCTTCGTCTTGGGAAAATAGCGTTTGTAATATTTGTTTTATTCGTTAAAATTATTTGGTTTTTTAGGGAGTTTATGATAGTTTCATGAATTTCAAAGTGATCGTTGAGATTTTCGGCTTGTGTATGAATGGTTGGTACTAAGCTGTCTTGATCGTCGTCATCTAAAGGGTTCATTTCTTCATTTCTGACTATCCGTGAAAGGAAGTCTGCTGGAACATTATCTTTTCCTTTGATGTACTTCACTTTTATGTTATATTCTCCTAATTCCATTAGCCATCTTTGTAATCGGGGACTGATATCTTTTCCTTTATGTTTGACTTGAAGCCATTTTAATGGTTGATGTTCGGTGTTCAAAGTAAATTCTTTTCCGTAAAGGTATCTTCGAAATTTTTTGACTCCCCAGACAATTGCTAGGAGTTCTTTTTCCACTGTAGCATAATTTCTCTCATGTTCGTTGAGGGTTCTGCTTGCATACCAAACTGGATGTCCTTTTTGTGTAAGCACTGCTCCTATAGCGTAATCTGATGCATCTGTTGTTACTTCGAATTCCTTATCCATTTCCGCATATTTTAGCACAGGTGGGTTAATTAGACATTTCTTCAGTATTTCGAATGCGTTTCTATATTCAGGGTCTTCAATATTGATTTTATTTCCTTTTTTCAGGCATTTAGTGAGAGGTAACGCTAATTTTCCATAGTCCTTAATAAATTTCCTGTAATATCCTGTAATTCCAAGGAATGATTTAATTTCTTTCGGTGTTTTTGGGATTTCTACTTCGAGGATTTTCTTGATTAATTTAGGATTTGGTTTGATGCCTTTGTCCGTAAGTATATGTCCTAGAAATTCTGATTCCCTTTTCATAAAGTTACATTTATCTGTCTGTAGTTTCAATCCGTTTTCTTTAAGTCTATTTAAAACTTTTGTCAGATTTTGGATATGTTCATCAAGAGAGGTTGAAAAAATCAGTATATCGTCTAAGTACACTATACAAATTTTATTTATTAGCCCGTCTAATACCTCGTTCATCATCCTTTGAAATGATGCCGGAGCATTTTTTAAACCAAAAGGCATTTGATTAAATTCGTAGTGTCCATATGGAGTTGAAAATGCTGTTTTTGGTCGATCATTTTCGTCAACAGGAATTTGATGGAATCCTTTTGCTAAATCCAGTGTTGTAAAGTATTGAGCTTCGCCTAATTTGCTCAATATGCTTTCAATATTAGGGATTGGGAATTTATCTTCGACGGTATGTTCATTTAGTTTCCTATAATCGATAACTAATCTCCATTTTTGTTGACCAGAATTATCTATTTTCTTAGGGACGATCCAAAGAGGAGAATTATATGGGGACTTAGATTTTCTAATTATGCCATCCTTTAGCATTTGTCTTATTTGAGATTCTACTTCTTTTTCATGGATATCGGGGTATTAATATATTTTCGAAAAAATTGGTTTTTCGTCCTTCGTATATATTTAATGGGTGATTTTATTTGTTGGCTTTAGAATGTCGCCTTCCCTGTAAAATAGTTCTTGAAATTTTGTAAGGATTTTATTTAATTTGCTTTTTTCTTCAGGATTTAAATGGTCGGTTTTAATGTTTTCTCCGTTGTCTTCAAGTTGAGATATTTCATTTGATAGAATGGTTGGGAATATAAAAGGAATTTTGTTATTATCCACTAAAATAAATTTTTCGCGCATGTTTATTAGGACTCCTAATGGTTCTAATATATTATTACCAAGGATTGCTTCATAATCCCTATCTTTAATTTCTGTTTGTTTCCAAGTCATGTATTTTCGGAATTTTGGGCTTCTGAATTCTTCAGGTAGAGGAGTTATTATTTCGTGGGATAGTTTAAGATTTCCTAAAAGGGTATTAATATTTAATTTATTCTGCATTTGTCGTCTTTTAAAATTTTGTATTTAAGATGAGTCAATAACTGATAAGGTGCTTCCAGTATCAATTAATGTTCTCACAACTTCTGTTCCTATAGTGATATCTATTATGGGTAAATTTCTTGAGGCGGGTCTACGCAAAAACCCTGGTTTTGTGCCTGGCTTGTATCCGGTTAGATATTTCTATCCTGTGTGTAGTTGATTTCCATTGGTTCCGGTCTTTGTGAATTTCGGCTGACATTGTCCTGTCTATTCCTTTGGTTGTTCCTGAAATTGTTTAATCTGTTATTAGCCAGATTCCTGTTTTGTCCATTCGAGATTCCTGAGTATTGCTCGTTGTCTCTCCTATGTGGTATGAAATTAGAACGCTGAAAATTATTATAAAAAGGATTTCTATTTTGAAGGGGATTTGAATCATTTGGTCTGTTTTGGCGATAGGTTTGAGATTTTTCGTTCGACTTATCGGAAGATATATTGTCGTATTTGGGGTTATTGATCATATTTTGTTTGATTAAATATAGATATGACTCTGTAATATTATTTGATTCAGTATTTAATAACGCTACGGACATAATTTTTGGTACTTTTTGTTTGAAAATATCATTAATAAGATCAGGTATACTGTCTTCATTATATATGGCACTTTGCTCACTATTTGTTTTACTTAGAATATCTGATTGAATTCTTAATAAATAATTGTAAATATCGCTGACTTCGATGATGCTCTTGTTGCTTCTTCAATGAGTCTTTCATATGACTCCTGCGATGTAAATGCTTTTAATAACAGTTCTCGAACTAGGGGCCATGTCCTTTGATTTTGTGGGATGTTTGATATGACATCTCCAGCGTATCCAAGGATTTTGGGGAAAATATAGAAATTTTCGACGAATTCTGTATCTTCTGGGTTCCCTATGCCTCTATACACTAAGTCGATTTGTCTAATAAAAGTACTCACATCTTCCTTTCCTGTAAAGGGTTTTACCGCTGCCATGACTCTTGCTGTCGTATCTGCTACTGCATGCATATTTGCTGCTCCGTTGGCTTGATTCGCTTGATTCGCTTGATTTGCTTGATTAGCTGCTTCAATATTTAGATTTTGAATTTGTTGCCTGATTGCTTCCATTTTTCACTTTTTGAATTGTATCACTTTTTAGTTTTTAATTACGCTGCCGATTTTTTTTATTCTGAGTTATTGCAGGCTTCTCAGTTTGTTAGTTTTAACTGGTTATAAGTTAGCTTTTGGATTTCTTACGGGAGTCTCCCCGTAGTCTTTTTAAGATTCCTTGTTTAAAGGCTTATCGGAATCTCCAAAAGTTTCACTTCACTCGTTTTGTTAAGAACTTTTATTAATTACGTGCGTTTTTATTATCACTGCACTATTAATTGTTCACTTTACGAGTATTTTCACTTTATTTTGCTTGCCAAGTCCGTGCGGCTCACAAAATGCACTATTCCGGCCTATTGCACTTCTAAAGGCAGCTATTTCGATCGCGGATTTTACTTTTCGCGACACTACTTTTCGAGCGTATTTTAGAAACTTTTATTAAATTAGTTTCGCGATACGAACGCCGACTGCGCCAGTTATGTTTGAGCCTAAGCGATTGTTCAAAAAAAATAAAACGCGAGTAATTTTATTCTTTAAGAACTTTATTGTTGAAATCTCAGCTTAGAACTAACTTACAATTTCGTTTCAACTTAAAACGTAATCTCGGTTTACAAAGAAAATTCTTTAGCGAACGTGTCATCTTTTAAGATGCGATAGTGAGCCGGATGTTGTTTGCAAAACAATTTTGATATGAGATTCTTTTCTTGCGAATTGCATACAAAGTTGCAGTTTAAAAAATACAATGTTGCATCTTGCTTTGAATACATAATGAATGATGCAATACGGTAAGTATTTACAGGTTGATCTTACGTCACTTATATATATATATATATATATATATATATATATATATATACGAGTATATATGGTATATTCGAGCAGCTTAATGAATGGAGCAGTGACTCACTTTCAAATGTTGATCATGCTTGGTGGGTTCTCGTGGTTTCGAGTCAATTCATTTTGTTGATGTTCTTAATGGTTGTGAAAACAATTGCGACAGTAGCTCGCAGAATTATTTGTACATGTAACTATATATATATATATATATATATATATATATATATATATATATATATATATATATATATATATATATATATATACGAGTATATATATATATATATATATATATATATATATATATATATATATATAAAGATATATATATATATATATATATATATATATATATATATATATATATATATATATACGAGTATATATATATATATATATATATATATATATATATATATATAAGATATGTATATATATATATATATATATATATATATATATATATATATATATATATATATATATATATATATATATATGTATATATGTTGTATTATTGTTTGTTTACTCTGTTTGAATATCTGCATTTACATTTAAAGATGATTTAGAAAACGTATTTAAAGAAACTTGAAGATCGTTCGTTTGGTTGTCAATTCTTAGTTTGATATCCCATGCAAATTTTCATATTAAAATTTCTACCATAGAAAAATAAACAATACTTACGCAATCGACTCATTTAAAATTCTATCAATTTTGATTTTTCTGCTAGTTTCGTTTGCACTTTCTGTAACTGTTACTCCAAGTGGTAGATACAGATTTGACACTGCATATTTATTTAACAATTTCCTTTTTTTACATCCACTCAAAAGCCTACTTTTTAAGGTGTAACTTTCCTTACTAAAATGTATTGCACAAATTCTTGCAGTTTTCAGATTTGGTATTTTCCTGTTGCATGCAATCATCCATTCTTTAGATACTTCAGTCTTGGGGAATCTATGAAATTGTCCACTAAATTTATTTATTATCCTAAGGTTATTTGTGTTAGTACACCCACTAACACTACAGTGAACCATTATTTAATTTTAATTTTGTTCAAATTCGTAGCAACACAACACACCAAAAATCCACATTCAATCAAGAATTGCATAGAAAACTAATATTTTACCCAAGCAACATCCAATATTATGCGGACTTGCTCCCACTGACGTCACAAATGCTTTAAATGGCAGCAGCACTTCGGTTAGCGAGCATACCTAAGTTTCTTTATACCATGGCTGTCAATTACGTTGCTTCTTTCTTATAGTAAGATCTACTATGCTTTGGACGTTTATTACCGTTTTTTTTTGTTTAACCCTCTAACAGGCCAATTTTTATATAACAAGAAAAAATTTTAAAGGGTGTATTTCGTGCATACTAACATATTTTAACTTGGGAAAAAACCTGTTTTTTCAATATTCTAGGTTCTAGGTACCAAAATAGTCACCCCGCCTTAAGGCGGACCTGCCCTGTTACGGAAAAAAACACATATATAAGAAAAACATACAAAGGTGAAGAAATTTATTTAAGCCATTAACAAAAGTAATCTTTATTAATTTTATTTAGTATGAAATTCTCGGAAACATTTTCTTGTTGACGATAGACACAGATTCAAGTTGCATTTACAGCAAAAAACCTGGGTTTCGGATTTGCAACCCGTATTCTTGCACATTCGCTTACCGCTCGTGTCAAGAAAATCTGGCATATGATTCAAACCATCAAATCGAATATCTGGCTCTGGAGTGTATGTTTTGTTGCTCGGTTTTGCCTCTGGCATTTCATCTTGTTGTGAAGTAAGTGATGGTCTGCCGGGTCATTTTTTCGGAGCTTCATTTGCGCAGAGCACAGAAGCTACTTTAGCTCTAAAATTTGGCGATGAGGGTGAGGTGCCGTGAATACGCTTATGTAATAAATACGCGTTTACCATTGCCACATCGATGAAATGGTAAAATAATCGTAAAATCCTTTTACGGGTCTTCAAACGGATGTGGTACCTTCCAAGCAGACCATCCATCAGATCGACTCCACCCATGTCGTGGTTATACTCACGTATAATGGTCGGGCAATCAATCTCTTTTTTTTTTAGTTCGATCAAACCGAGTTGTCTTAGATGGCTGCATATCCTTTGTGCTCTTGGAAGGGAGTATTCCGACATATGAAGACGCTAAGCGGACGTTTTTATTGTCCTTCCATAAAACAGTCGTCTAATCTACGCCATGTGCACTTCCAACGTATTCAACAGAGAATCCTTTTTCAACTTTTGCAAGCTCTTTATCGCTAGGTAGCTTGCAATTAGGAATTCGACCAGAGCGAATTGTCCCTAATGAGTAAATTCCTCTGCTTCTGAGACAAATTAGCAGCGGCAATGTAGTATAGAAATTGTCGAAATGAAGTACGTGGTTGACGAAGTTTGGGATGGTTTACGACAAACGTACAAGAACATTGGCTGCTGGATCTAAATCTGGCATATTTGGCAAAATGGTGTCGCTACCAGCGCCGATATAGATTTCAAAACCATAGGAGAATCCGCTGGTGTCACAGAGCTCGAAAAGTTTGAACCCCCATCTATGGGGTTTTGCTGGCATGAACTGTCGCAAAGTAGAAACCATTTTGGTTGCGCACATTTGTTCATCTAGACACAATCGAGGTAATTTAGGGACTGTTTCAAATCGTGCATTGAAATGTTTAACTAAAGGTGAAACTTTGTATAATGGGTCAAATGCAGGTTGGCCCCGTTTTTTTTCTTTTGACTTGTCGTTAAAGTGTAGATATTTTTGAATCGCATAAAACTGCTTGGATGTCATTGCTGTGCGAATCGGCTCAAAAGAATAACGACCCCAATACTCTGCAGCACTTGGGTATCGATATATTGATATGAATATTAATATGCCGATGTATTTGCGTATATCTGAAGCTGCGACTGAAAATGTTGTTTGAATATCATGCTGCCGAGCGTATAAGTTTTTCTGTTCTGCAATTTCTTCAAAAAGTTCCTGGGTAAAAAAGTACATGAAACATTGGTGAGGTGTTTCCAAATCGTTAAAACTTGACGGCAGATTTGCATTTCCACGGAACACCACTTCATTTTTATGTAGCTGTAAATGCTTTTTGCGCCATAAAATCGATTTGCACTCTTTTGATTGTGCTGTAAGTTCATGCACAGTTCCAGTATACCCACCAGCATTAGTGTCAGGAATATCAGCATCCCCTTCAAATTCTGGGAGAGGACTACGAGGTCGTTTGCTCGGTTTCTTACGTCGTTGGAAGGTGGTGGATAATTCTGTTTTGGATGGTTCTGTTGAAAATGAAGATGGCGCAGACGATACTGTTGATGTGAGTGAACCCGATGTTGATGATTCCACATTGATACCTTCCGCTGAAATCGATACTTGATGATTATTATTGAATGTCTCAGCTGCTTCATCATCAAGAGATACATCCAGCAACTCAATGCACTCATCAATTTGGTGTGCTAAACCTGGAAATTCCATGTGGTCATCATCAAAATCACATCCCAATTCATCATCTTCATAATCGGTGGTATCTTCATTGACAGATATACATTCCAAAAGCTCAAATACTTCATCAGCTGACATTTTGGATAAGTTAATTTTTTTGGAAGAGCAAAAACCATTTCCTCGATTCATATTTGATGCCATGTCTGCGTACGAAACGGCAATGAACAAGAATTAAAAATTTTGCCTCCAACGGGCAAGACCGCCTTTAGGCGGGTAGTGGTTGTATGTAGTTAGCAGCAAAAATAAAGGCGAAGCAAGTTTTGTTTACAAGCTATTTCATTAAAAACACTTTTATGTACTCGCTTATAAATTTTCTAGTTTGATAAACACGCCACCTATATTTATTTTCCACACTGAAAACTATGCTCTTGCGTTTTGTACACTTCACTTGGCATCTCACATCAAACTGACTAGAACATTTGAAAACGGAGCACGGCTATCTTCTCATCTCTATCAGTGCATGGGTACGTTCAAAACAAAGCCAGGGCTGCGTGTTTACTACAAATAAAATTAATTTGCGTGCATAAACGAGATTTTACAGAACCCGCCTTAAGGTGGGCTTGCCTGTTAGAGGGTTAAGTTACCTTAACCCGGCGTCAATACGGATTTATTTATTTTGGACACATTGAGTTTTTTCAAAAACTATTAACATTACAAAACTTGGTGCAGATTTTTTATTTATCTGAATTTTCAGAGGGGGTAATGCCCTCCGCGAACCTGAATCTTGGCTATATCTAGATGCTCATCCTCGAACTCCTTTTATTGTAATTTGGTCAAATTGTCTCAAATTTAATAATTCAATCACAAATTCCTCGCAATTCACTTTCCCACTTTTCCAATTTACAAAAACTTTCCCGTCAACTACTTCCTTTGTCACCGATACACCGTATTTTGACAGAAATTTTCCCGTCAACTACGAGGACCCACTTCCTTTGTCATCGATTCCACGTCAGTCGTAAAAAGGTTCCTGCAACTTGACTGCTTATCGTATGTGACGTTTATCATCAGCTGATTATATGTCTTTCTATGTTCAAGATGACGCTGTAATCAATATCAAGGCCTTTCCAAAAAACCATGGTCTTGCTTCAAAAACTCTATTATTTTCTTTGGTGATTTGCACCGATTATGTGATATAAATAATTTAAAATCACTGATCTTAGGCCCAGAAGCAAAAAATTTATTACGTTGTTGTTTCAAGTCGTTTTAAATTATTTTTTTTATACCAAAATGAAAAAAATAAAATTGTTACAAACTCTGATGAAGAAAAAATCGACAATTATATGTAGAAGAAAAATGTACTATACATACATTGAAATGGTTGGCTATGTGCAACAAAAATTAATTTATTTTATTATTTTACAAGAAGAATCATACCAATCCGACTTATGAGTTAACTAAATTTATATAAACCCTTCCAATCTAAAGAGATGAAGATGCTAAGATTACGTGTTTTATTTCCGAAAAAAAGCAAAATTTTAAATAAATAAAAGAATTTAGTACAAAGTAGGAATAAAATCTGAATGGTATCAAAAGAAACTATTGAAGATTTTCGTAAATAACTTTTACAACAACAAAATTTTCCTTTTGCTTCAAAGTATTGCTGAAAGCACTTTGCAATTGAAATATGGCATTTGTAATTTTATTTATTGTTAACTAAAGTTTATAGCGTGTATGTGTGTTGACAGATATAAGAAAAAAAGTCATGTTTATTTGTATTTTATGTGATATTTTATACTTAAGCATTTACCTTAATCAAATTGTGTTATTAGCGCCTCGTTACATGTTTGAGAAGTTTTATTTGTAAAAGCAATACAGTGTAGTGTTGAGCATTTAATATATGCAAAAGCCTAAAAGTTAAAAATGTCCATTTAAGCTGAATGTCAGATTCAAATGTATTTGCTAAGGATTATAATTTAAAAAAAATATATAAGTACGCATACATATGTTAATTGCAATTTAATTCTAAGTAATCCTCTTACTGTTGCGCTAAATACTGTTTTAGTGGCTTTGCGGACAAAATTTATCAATTTTATTTTTCAATGAAAATATACCGAAGAGGAAATTGGTGAAGGCAATTTTTGACTACCTACATTTCACGTAAATCCTGCAAAAAAACAAACAAAACCGTATTGTCACGCAACAATTAATTTATCATTTCAAAAATTATTAAAACAAAAAAAAAAAATAACAAAGCAAAAAACAAAAACTAAATAAAAATCAACGATATGCCAAATATACAACAAGCACACACAGTAGATATTCTTTAGATATTTTTCATAATAAAAACACAGATTTTCGAAACTAATTTGTTTACTAATGAAATAACTTTAAGATACATGTCACATGTCGTTGATAAGCATAGAAAGAAAAACGATCTAAATAAAAAACATCATTTTACGGACAATGTGCCATTCAATAAATTTAAGAAACAATTTTTTAACATATAAATTATATCTTCCAATGTCGCAAGAGAAAAACAATATAATGTGAATCTGATAATTAAGACAATTGTACGAATTTGTAGTTTTTGTAACACTTTCGGAAAGAAAGTGTTGTTTTCGTAAGAATGAAAGTCAATCCAGCATTGTTTAAAAAAAAGAAAGAAGAAAAAAACAAATAAAATCAAATTTGAATTTTAAGAAATCAATTTTGGACGATTTAATTGAACTTTATCTGAAATAAAAAAGCCGATCTGCAAATGTTACATAAACTTCAATGACAAAATTCAAAGATCTAAAGTCATAGAGTAGATAGATTAAGAGTTAAATTTGATTATATAATCTATAAAAGTCTTGCCAATGTAAACTGAAGCTATAAATTAAAATGTATTTGGAGAAATAGATGAAATAAGATAACTCAACAAAATGTTAAAGAAAGACAGAGAATTCATAATAACTATTTTTGAACTCAAATAAATTGAAAGATTCTAATTTTTGGGGTTTCTTTTATCTTAAATATGTCATGGCAACACCAATTGAGGAGCACCGGCCACGAAAGAAATCAAGAAGAGTCAGTCGCATCCGAACCGTCAACCGAGTCATTGTATTTTGAACACAATAAATTGATTACTAACAAACGGTGCGCGTTAGTTTGTTTCACCTCTACAACTATCCTGTTCTCAAGGTCCACCCCCTGGCAAAATCAGAAGTGGGATTCAAGGATGGGTTAGTGCGGATTTCAAGTAAAAATTCAAATCGTGCACGTAGGACGAAACGACGCCGTCGAAAGCCATTTTTCCCCTCCTCGCGATCTCGTGTTCAGTCCTCCTACGATTCGTCTCTGAATAGAGACGAAAGGAGAAACGTGCGATATGCATACGCGAAAGGAGAGACGTGCGATATGCATACGCGAAAGGAGAAACGTGTGACATACATACGCGAGTGGTTACACATAATTGTAAGAGTGGTTCGATTTCTCCTTCGGTCCGTATACGAGGGAAACGGAACGCAACACGATGCCGGTCGAAAAGGTTAATACGCTAAACAAGGAACGGCTAAAACTTGAACTTAGACTACAGAATGCCTCTACGCAGGGGAACAAAGCCGAGCTAGCACAAAGACTCTGTGGAATTCTGGCTAATGACGAAATCGAAACGGGCGGGAAAATATCAGAATGTTCGGGTGAAGATGATGTGCGTGAGTTACGTGATGAAGTGAAGCAAGTGCGCGAGTTAATGTCAGCTGTCGTCGCCGCGTTACCGAACGGGGCAAAGTGGGCGACGTCGTCAACAACTGAACAGATTAACACTCAACCGATCGTAGTACAGGAGCCAACACGACCACTCACTAATGCCATGAAATCGGGTGAGATGCCGCCGGCAGCGACGCTCGAAGTTGACGCATGTGAACGATCGGTTAATTTAGTGCGGGCATGTAGTGGAGCGCATTTTTATAACATCCGAAATGTGACGGATATTTTACCAGACTTCGACCCGCGGTCCGAATCCGGCATGTTGGCAGCGCAGTTCGTTGATTGCTGAGGAATATCAGTGGAACGATAGAGTTTTGGTGTTCGCCGTGCAAAGCTCCCTAAAGGGACCTGCTAAAATTTGGAGCGATGGTTCCTGGAAGATAGCTTGAGCTGGCCAAATCATTGAGGCAAGATTTCCCTAGCCATGAAAGCGAGGCCGACGTTCACATAAAAATGATGAATCGCACCAAGGAGCTGAGCGAAACAAAACAAAGCTACTTCTGAGCGATCACGCTATGATCCGGTATATAAGGAACGGGCTACGGCATCCATCTTTGCAAAATGCGATCGCGAGCTCAATTTTCGACACCGTCAACGATCTTTTAGCAGCGATAAAAAATTTCGAAACGAATTCCGTTTGAATTTTGGAGCCACGAAAGGAGTGGTGACGAAATTTAGGACCAACAACACTGATACAGCGAGGTATTATGTCATCAAATGCGCGAACGCAGCCGACTTCGAGCAATTCGGAATCCCGTCGGTTCCGATATTATACAGAGTTATCCATTTCGTGGTAGGAAAGTATTACCCTGCCATTTGACATCTGTCAGAATTAAATGTCATTCAAAGCGTGTTTTTTTTTAGTTGAAGGTTTGTCATTTAGAAATATGGATCATTTAACAGTCGAAGAACGCGTTAAAATTATTAAATTTTATTAAAAAATAGTGATTCTGCTGTATCAACATTTAGGACTTTACGAGCCGATTACGGTCGACATAATCATCCTACACAGCAAACGATTTCGAACACAGTGAGAAAATTTGAAAAGACTGGGTCGGTTATTGATATTGCAAGGCCTGTGCATCATCGTAACATTCGTTCTGCTGAAAATATCGCTGTCGTTGCTCAAAGTGTGGAGGAAGACCCGAATTTGTCGATTCCTCGACGTGCTCAACGTTTGGGCTTGTCTTACGGCTCATTGTGGCGGATTTCGCATTTGGATTTGCATCTTCATCCGTACAAAATCCAATTCACTCAAGAACTTAACCCTCAAGACCATACACAATGCAGAATGTATGCGAATCTGGTGATTGAACAACAAGCCAAAGATAACGATTTTTCGAACAAAATTTTCTTCAGTGATGAGATCCATTTTTCGCTCAGTGGTTACGTAAATAAACAGAATTGCCGCATATGAGGTCTCAAAATTCTCAGGTCATCGCAGAAAGGCCTTTGCATCCGGAAAAAGTGACCGTTTGGTGTGCATTATGGTCTGGTGGTGTTATTAGCCCGAATTATTTGAAAACGATCAAGGAAGAGTGATACAGTCAATTCTGACTGCTACGGACGGATGTTAACCGATTATTTTTGGAGAGAAATTGAAGATTATGATCTAGAGAACATGTGGTTCCAATAGGACAGAGCCACAAGCCACACAACACAGGCTAATCGAGCACTTTTCCAAGAGAAATTTCCAGGACGCGTAATTTCGAGATTGAGTGATGTCAATTGGCCCGCAATATCCTGCGACCTAACACCTTTGGATTTCTTTTTATGGGGCTATGCGAAAGTTTGTGTTTACGCGAACAATCCTCAAAATCTTCAGCAATTGAAAACCAATATTTGGGAAGTTATGGCCGAGATATAGCCGGAAATGTGCCGAAAAGTAATTGAAAATTACCTCAAAAGGATTGAGGCTTGTAAAAGGTCCCGTGGATGACATTTGAATGATGTTGTGTTTCACGTATAATGGCAATTCAATCTTGATATTGAATAAAAAATTTCGTTTCCATCTGAATATTTTAGGTGTTTTCTTTAGTTTTACTTTCCCAAGCGTAAAATGTATAGCGTTATATATTTGTGTCCAAAACTGCAACGGAAACAAAGATGCGAGGAGTGTCAACGAACATCACATACGATCAACCGATGTCTGGAAAATGAAACTGCGACCGCTGTCAGTAATGTTCGTCGCATAAACTCAACAGAAAGAATCAATCCACTTGTTAAGAAGGCTCTTCTCAACGGAAACAAAGTTAAGTCCTTCATCGACCCCGGCAGCGAAATAACGCTCATTCAAAGAACGATCGCAATGTCGATGGGAGGCGTGAAGCAGTGTTCACCGATCATCCTACGAGGATTTGGAGGAGCTTCGGTAACGTGCAACCGACTTATCCTTGAACCGGGAGCTTGTCGATTGAAAAACGCTTTCCAAAACGCTCCAACATTTCATCCAAAGCTTTCCATCAAAGAAAAGTACCAACTGTATCAGCTCATCAGTGAGCATAGAGAATGTGTCTCCGAATCGCTTGCTCAGTTAGGTCAATGCAACTCGGTAACGATGACGATAAGGTTAACGACCTTAAAATCTGTCCGACGCCAGCCGTACCGGATACCGTTCGCAAAGCGTGAGCGCGTTCAAGAAAGAGTAAACGAACTGCTCGAAAACGATATCATACGTCCATCATCATCAGAATATTCGTAGCTTATTGTCCTCGTTCGCAAACAAAATGGTGAGGACCGTCTCTGTGTTGATTTCCGTGAGCTCAATGCTATCACTGTAAAGCGTTCGTTTCTCATGCCAACTGTTGAGGAGCAGCTATCATCGATCGCTGGTAATTTATTTTACACGACTCTCGATTTAATGTCCGACTATTATCAAATACCAATCGCAGAAGAGTGCAGGAAATACACTGCGTTTGTCATGCATGCAGGCCAATACGAATTCAACTGGATGCCTTTCGGCCTGTGCAATGCACCGAGTTATTTTCACGAGGTCATTACCAAGTTGGTACAACAAATGGGAAATCGAGCTGTTGGCTACGTAGATGAAGTAGTTCTGCCCAGCATAGCCATCGCCGAGGGTTTAATCAAAATTCGTCAATTCCTGGTTATACTTTGAGATGCCGGTATGACGCTTCGATCTCTAAGTGCACGTCTTTGTCAAAACAAATCACGTTTTTGGGTCATCAAGTCGATGATGACGGAATAAAACCAGCAGCTGAAAACCAACAAACGCTACAGAAGTTCGAAGATTTCTGGGATTGAGCGGGTTCTTCCGTAAATTCATTCGCGATTATTCTCTAATGTCGAGGCCCCTTACACTTTTGTTGAAGCAGAAGGAGACGCATTCGAAAAATTGAAATAAGCACTTTGCTGCGATCCAGGGCTTAGTGCATACGATCCGACGAAAGAACATCAAGTTCACACTGACGCGAGCACACTGGGTCTTGCCGGAATCCTCATGCAAGGAGACGACGATGGCAGTTTCAGACCGGTTTTCTACTACAGCCGCCAGTATAGCGAATCCGAAAGCAGATAGCATAGTCATGAGCTTAAAGTTTTGGCTATCGTCGAGTCGTTAGAAAGATCCCGCATTTATTTGCTCGGTAAGCATTTTGAGATAATTACCGATTCCGCCGCAATTAGCACCACAAGAACATCTAAGCCATTGCTACCGCACATCGGTCGATGGTTTCTGAAGCTACAGGACTACGACTCCAAACGAACCACCGAATGAGCCAGAGACAGCATCGGGCAATATAATGTGAGTGGAAGAAAACGAATACTGGCTTGTGCTCCTACAACGACAAAACGTGAAGCTGAAGGAGTTAATCGAAGTTCTGAGAAGCGATATGGACTCCGCTCAGTCCAAACAGATCAAGTCAGATTATCAGCTCAAACACGGTCGGTTATATCGTAAGATCGACCCAGATCTCAAATTTGTCGTTCTGTCTGCAGTCAGGTGGAAAATCATCTGTACGTACCACGAAGACATGGGCCATAAAGCGAGTTCGGCAAGATTTTTCGTTCAATAATCTCCGAAAACACATCAAGTCGTACATCGCAGCATGTTTCGAATGCTGCTATATTAAAGGAATTGCAGGCAAACCGGAGGGTCAACTCTATTCGGATGAGGTGACACCTTTTGCGTTCTAACGTTACACGTTGATCACCTGGGACCTTTTCCACGCAATCGTTGAGGTAATTTGCACATCATTGGAATATCTGATTCGTTCAGTAAATACTTAGTTCTGAGAGCTGTCAAAACTACGAAATCGAAGCCCCTCATCGACGCATTCAGGGATCTGACGCTGTACTTTGGTCTACTTACGTATAATTAGCAATCGAGGCACTGCATTTACATCACGAGAATTTGCTGAGTTCTGCACATCTAATGAGATTCAACATATTAAGGTTACCGTCAGAATACCTCCAGCGAATGGCCAAATCGAACGTGCAAATCAGTCCATCTTATAATTTTTAAGAACTGCACCAACTGACCATAAGGATTGGGATTTACAATTGTGCAATCTTCAGTGGTCTCTGAATTCGCAATATCACTCTGTGACTCAGTTTAGTCCGATCGAGCTAATATTCGATTATCGCCTTCGAGACGTCATCACGAATCGGCTAGTTATGGCTCTAACATCAGATGAAGCGATTGCTGATCCAACGGAATGCGATATGGTTAATCGAAGCCAATTGCCTGCATTGAGGTTCAACGCGAAATACAAGAAACCTTTTATCTACAAGGAAGGAGATCTCTTCGTTCTAGAGAACGTACCTGCTGCTACGGGAGAATCTCGAAAGTTAGAGCCCAAATATCGTGGGCCCTACATCATTTCGAGAGTTTTACGAAACGACAGATATCTCATCGAGGACATGGGAATCACACGTCCCAACCAACGGAAATTCTGTTCGGTGTATACGAGCCAAAAGTTGAAACCGTGGATTGTCGAGAGTCCCGAAGTCGATTTTTACGATGATGCTGCGGATTCAGACACGGAGAAAAGAATCGAGACGATTCAATGTCACCATGGTCGAGTGTCATGGCAACACCAATTGAAGAGCACCGTATACGGAAGAAATTGAGAAGAGTCAGTCGCATCTGAACCATCAACCTAGTCATTGTATTTTGAACACAATAAATTGATTATTAATAAACGGTGCACGTTAGTTCAATGTTCTTCCTCTACAATTATCCTGTTCCCAAGTTCCACCCCAGACAAATATATTCTAACGACTGGTTTTATAAGGTTCTAATTACATCAATCCTTTTTTAGGGTTTTGTAAAATAATTTTACAAAACCCTACTAGTTTCGCGACCAGTCTGTCCGTCCGTCCGTCCGTGTGTCACAGCAGTTTTTCTCGGAAACTACTTTAGCTAGAAACATCAAATTTTGTGTCTAGGTGTAAAGAGGTGATCTCTTCAAAGTTCAACTACAAAAAAATTTTATAAGGTATTTAAGGGGGGTATCCCTATATAGGAGAGTGACCCCCCGAAAAAAAAAATTTCATTGAAGGTAGCTGATATGGGTATCAAATGAAAAGTCTTGATGACAACTTTTCAAAACAGGTCTTAGTTTGGCAAAATTTGCTTCGAGGGGCGCACTGGGAGGGGAAATACACGAAAAATGACTGCATTTTGTAAATTGAATACAAAACCCTTCTGACGTGAGCGTAGGTCTGTTTACCCAACTTGTTTTATCTAAATGCCATTAAAAATTACGAACGAAATCGGCTTAGTGCTATTTCTTGCTCTGCTCGTATTCTGAAGGAAAAATAAGTTCCTACAGTGCTTATACTCTTAGAAAAAGTTTTAGACACTAAAATGGTAAGTTTGTTCAAAAGCAGTAACAATTTTTTTGTAGTTATATGATTCATATCAATGAATCGATTCTTTCCAGGATGAAAATACACGAAAGGTAATTTGGCCGTAGCTTATTTTTGGGTGTATAACATAATAACCGGAGATCATCTGCATTATCGATTCCAGCAATATCAACGTGTTTTGGTTGTAACACTGCCTCTTTAAGCCTGACCATCTTCCTAGGTTTAATAATGCAGTGAAAAGTTAAAACTGACAATCAGCTGTTTCATCAATGACGTCATTACTGTTTTGCTTTTTTAGCAGCGGTCGTGAGATTTTTCCAGTAAGTGTCAGATTAGAATCAACTTGTGGAAGCAAAAGTTATTGGCGGCAATTCGTTGCCTGAGAAATTGTCCAGCAGGATAGCCTGAATTGTTTGTTGTGAGTTGTGTTGTCGTGTAGGAAGTTGCAAAGCAGTTAATTAAGTATTGTATACATATTTTAATCAACATTAACCTGAACTTCATTCAATTTTAGATCAAGTAGACCGACAGCAAAAACGAGGGAAATTTGTTAAAATATCGTCAGAAGATGAGAATGATGCATCAGATGCTGTGAGTGAAAAAGTAAGCAGGATAAATATAAGTGATAAGTGAGAATCGAAGAGTAAGGAGAACACGGCAGAAAGCGATCATCATTCGGGTGAAAAATCGCTTTAAAGTTGGAGTGGCAGATAAAACACTGCTGATGAACAAGATGAAGGTGAGGAACAAAGGTATGTAATCGCGACATTGATATAATTTGCCTTATATTTTAAATGTTCACCCAATTTTTTCCAGAAGCCCAATCGACAGCCGATACGACGGAAAAAGTCGTCAGAATCGCTCCAACTACGCCAAGTACGAACGAATCGCAATAACAGGGTTTTACCCGATGATGATTCAGAGGATGAACCATGGACATTAAGTCGACAAAATCGACCATTGACTGAACAAAGAACCAGACCTGTTCGCAATATAGGTAAATACTTGAACTTTTTCGTCATTCATTTCTAATTTGTATACAATTTGATTTCAGTCGAGAATCGGATAACCAATGGCAATGCTAGCGCGGCTCATAGATCAACACAACTAATGCGCAATCGTCAAACGCCTAGTAGTTCCACACTTGGTGGCTCAGTAACGCGATAGGATGCAAATTCAACAACTAGTAATGATGCTGTACCCTCATCCTCATCTTCAGCAATTAGAAGTCAAATATCAACATTTAGATCTCATGTTCAGGCTGATCATAATTATGGTGAACCCAGTTCATCAACGATGCGCCATACAAGACGAATGCTATTTAGATATATAAGGAATGCAAATGAGGTAGATATGCTGTGCCACGAACTTGATCCTTTGGAGTTCCCATCATCAATCATAGAAAATATCTCATCACGATTGAGAATGCGAAATACTATGAATAGTACAACACCAACAAATGGAAATGTGGTACAAAACAACCGTGAAACGGAAAGGCTTCTACGACATGGGGGGAAACTTACAGCCGATACTCCCAGCGTAACGACGATGAGGATGAAGATGATGAAAATTTTTCCGAGGAAGAAGAAGAAGAGAAATCAGAGTCAGAAGATAATGTACCGCTGTAATCGGTATCAGGTCCACATTCACGACCAGCTGTCAATAATATTCCATCGATAAGTCAATCGTCGCTACATTCCAAGCGCTTCATTTCTGACGATGACTATGATGAAGACAATGACGTGGAGTTCACTGACTGTAATGAGCGCAGCCGAAGTAGACGCGAAACAGGCACAATCAAAAGAGACCATGTTATAATGAAGACTCCGGTGAAACTTCTCCAGAAGATGAAAAACCTCCAAAAAGATGTGGAATGTGTTGGCGTGGCAGACAAAGCACTGCTGACCAACAAGTGAAGATGAGAACCCAAGGGAAGTAAGGGTATGTATACGCGATATTAAAATAATTTGCCTTTTTTTTTAAGTTTTCAATCAATTTTTTCAGAAACCTAATCGGAAGCCAATACGACGAAAAAAGGCGTCAAAGTCGGAACAAACTGTCGGGGAAACGATAACTCCTGAAATAACAAACAGACGAAATCCACCTCAGCTATGCCAAGTACGAACGAATTACAATAGCGAGTTTTACCTGAAGATCTATCAGAAGAAGAACCACCGACATTAAGTCGACAAAATCGACCATTGACTGCACAAAGAGCCAGCACCCGGATCATCGACTAAACATCATAAAAATACATCTGATGATGATGAGGATAACGAAAATTGATACGATCGTGGCTCAACAGGAACTGAAAGTGTACGTTTTCCTTGCCGTTATTTTAAAAATACCTTTGTAGTTTCACCTGCTTTTCATTATAGCTAAATTGAAAATAAAATGTTTCAATATATTTCATAATTTATCAAGGCTGATGACATCAATTTACAAATTTTTTTTTTTGATGTTAACGGAGTAACAAAATTTTGAGGATGGACGTAGAACCGCGATAATTCGAGATGGCTAGTGGATGCTAAATCCTGATTTGGTGTGTCGCGCTAACATTGAATCAATCTCATTGAATATTGTCGTATCCTGATTATAAAACGTCTGTTGTTTTTACCACGGATGCTGTAATGATGTCAAAAAATTTATAAAGCTATAGAAAGTATTATGAACTGTTAAATATTATTTCAAACTAATTTAGGACTGAAGATTTCTGTGGATTTAGAGGAAAAAGGATATGGATCTAGCCTATTGAGGGAAGCGTATAAGACATATTATCTTATTGAAAGTCATCAACAGAAAGCTCTATCTTAATTTAACTATTGAAGTTACTTAAGAGTTTCTAGGTTGATAAACAATCTGCGATAATTATCTTTTGCTATGAAAGTTAATTCTGTTATCGCGTGCATTTCTGTTCTGGACAATTTCATGTTACAAACTCCTATTCAACTTGCTCTCTTTTTGTATGTAGCTAGATTGAAAAGCAAGCATACGACAGTTTTGATCGTAACGTACTGTACAAAATAATGCTTTGCTTTGGCATCCCAGCCAAATTAGTCCGTCTTACCAAAATGACAATGACGTCGACGACCTCCCAAGTCCGCATCAATACTCAACTCACCGATGCCTTTGACACAAATATCGGACTAAAACAGGATGGTGGGCTGGCCCCATTGCTATTCAATTTGGCTCTGGACTACGTCATAAGGAAGCTACCTGTCGATACACGAGGTACATGGTGTACAACTTAATAACCGGAATTTGAGGCTAAATATCCGTACTAACTAATATCGTGAAGGCTTGAGCTTTATATATATGTCATTTTGAAGGTACATTTGACAGCTATCAAAATCAGTCTACAAAAAATTTTATCTTATCTGCATCATTATTATTTTTCACAATGAATAACTTCGAAACACTGGTCTACAAAATGTAACTTTTTGTGTGCCTTTCAATTAAATACTTTATTTTTATATTGCTTTGAGGTTACTGAATAGGAAAACAAGAATATGTTTTTTTAATTAGCTCTTATTTTGGAAATATACCTAATATACAAAATTTGGCTTTTGGTAACTCGTTAATATACAAAATTTGGCTTTTGGTAACACGTTAAAGTACAAAACATTTTATAAAAAAAAACTATAATAATTATTTACTATGATTTTTTCCTTTTTACTTATATAAAATTGAAAATATTACAATTAATAAAAAATAACGTATTTAGTTAAGATTTTCCCTTCTTTTTCGTTCGTCTTTTGTAATCACTGTTAGGGGTATCTCTTTTCAAATTCCAGCAGTAGTCCGCTAACATTGACGCATCCCATCGGCCCTGGTATATCTTTTCCATTGTCGAGATATCTTGGTGGAATCGTTCACCATGTTCGTCACTTACATCACCGCAGTTAGAAGGGAAAAAATCAAGATGAGAGTGAAGAAAATGAATTTTTAGGGACATATTGCAACCCAACTGTTGATACATTTGAAGGAGATTGTTCACAAGTTCAACATAATTTTCATTTTTCTTATTGCCCAAAAAAACATGAACGACTGCTCTAAAAGATTCCCATGCTTCTTTTTCAAAACCCTGTAAAACTGAATCAAAGTTTTGGTCCTTTAGAATCTCTCTTATTGGAGGTCCGATAAAGATTCCTTCTTTAATTTTGGCGTCGCTTATACGTGGAAATTTACTTCGCAGGTATTTGAATGCTGGTCCATCCTTGTTGAGAGCCTTCACAAAGTTTTTCATTAGTCCCAATTTGATATGTAAAGGTGGTAGAAGAATTTTTTGGGAATTAACTAGAGGAAGGTGCTTGACGTTTTTTTCTCCAGGATTCAGGCTTAGTCTAGGATTCCAATCTATTTTTATGTAATGTACAGATCTAGCCCGACTATCCCACTCGCACGAAAAACAACAGTACTTGGTATAGCCCATTTGTAAACCCAACACCATTGCTATGACTTAGATCACCACAAATCTGCCATTCGTGCTCTGAATATGATGTAGCATCTAAAATTAATTTCATATTTTCGTATGTTTCTTTAGTATGCACAGCATGGCATAACGGAATGGATGGTTGTGTGTTACCATTATGGAGAAGAACAGCTTTTAAACTCAATTTGGAGGGGTCTATAAACAGCCGCCATTCCTGTGGATGGTATTCAATGTTCAAAGCGTTCATCAAGCCATTTACGTTATTACAGAATGCGAGCTGGTTTTCGGATTTGAAATAGGGTATCAAGTTCTTCTGACGATATCTGTATAAACTGATTTTGACATCCGGTCGTAGCAAATTTCATTGCTTAAGTCTCGATCCTAGTAATTCCGCTGTATCTTTTGGCAAATTTAAATCTCGTATAAGGTCGCTGAGTTGATCTTGCGAAATTCTATGAGGTTTGTCACAAACAATATTATCACCCACAAACTGTGACGATTGTAAAGTTGTAGGCTCATTGTAGTCAACTTCCATTGAATTAATCGCTTCTTCAGAATCTTGCTGGTATTCTTCGGGAGGTAGAGGAACAGGTAAATCGATTCCGTGTGGTACAGGTCGCAATACAGAGGCTACGTCAGGGTATACTACGCTTCGTTTCTTTTTTCGTGATATACCGTGCTGGATGGGTGGAGTCAAGCAAAAGTAACAGTCATTCGCATGATTGGTAGGTTCCCTCCACATCATTGGTACACCAAAAGGCAATGAACGTTTTTTTTTGTTTAGCCACTTAATCAGATTTGTGGAGCAAGTTGTGCAACTAAAATGTGGTACCCACGATTTGTCTTGGTTTTTAATTTTAATTCCAAAATAATGGAAGTAAGCAGTTTCTAAACGTTGTGTTATTGAGCATCTTTGGTTAGTAAGGGTCACCTTACCACAAATGTAGCAAAAATTGTCTGCACTATTAACACATTTATGCGACATAACGAAAACTGTAGATTTTTCACAAAAAATGTCAAAAAAACGGTAACATTTTCACGTTTTAACTGTTGAACAAACCACAGTCAGCTGTAATAATCGAGCAGTTAAAGGGTTAAAGAAAACCCCAAAATGTCCCAGATCAATCGAAACGATCGAACCGGTACGATTGCAGATTGAATCGGAACAATTTCCGATTGATCTAGCACAATTTGCAATCGAACCGGTTTGAGATTCATCTGCTACGACGAAATACCTCGGACGTGGCAGTTGACATTTGGAGTGAAGGAGACTGGCGGGAAACACACCGGTGGGAATTGTTGGTGTGCTGACTAGAGTTCAGGAATAGTATAAAAACCCACGTCAAGTGGGATAAGAGGAATGTAACGAACGATTGGGCGGCGATTAATGCGGTTATCCTCAGATTTTCGGTTTGAACGTTTCTTCACGCATTTTCAATCTCATCACTACACAGGACACATGATATGTTTTATTGTTTCAATGTTTCAAGATAATCCAATGGCACCTGGAATGCTTTCAGATTAATTGGTCGTGATTAGTGTTTTGGATGAAGAAGCATCGTGAAAAACATCAGAACAAGTAGTTAATCAAAAAAGCTTTTAAAAATGACATCGTTAAATATTATCGCACTATTGCGTCCATCTAAAGAATGCAAAAAGAATGTTTGCTTATCGTAACCTCACACGGGCAATTTTAATAAAATCGGCTAAACAACATTCCAAACTATTTAGCCGGAATTTATTGAGCTGTACAACGACGGAACAAGCGTCGGACTGAGTTATGAGTTAACTTCCCATCTTCTAACGATTACGATTTCACAAACAAAAATCGTCGCAGATGTAGTTTGATATAACGGAAATCAGTCTCTCTACAAAGAATCACTTAGTCGGCACCTATCTTCAACCTTTAAAAGACGCCCAAACATTTCCATTTTTCCCAAATTTTTTTTCCTTGGATATAATCGACTGATTAGATTTTAATCGAGGGAGGCCACTTAAGTTAGCGAACCGGCAAGCACGCGTAAGAACCGCGATCAAAGAAAACGACCTGGTCGACAGATTGCCGGGAGCCTTAACGCGGAATTTCGCGATAAAAAGATTTAACTACCGTGTGAAGTTTCAGAACCGAAAAGTGCGGTGTAAAAGAAAAACGGCTGTCACGTCGGGGTTATCACCTTAGTGCAGTTTTGTCCTCCACAGAGGTAAAACCTAAAACAGACAAAGTCTCGCTGATATGCAATTGAATGCATTGCAACGTGAACATGAAACAAAATTAATGAATCGCATGAAAAACGCATCGAAAGCCGATTTCCAAACTGAAAACAAATCATCGTGGAGAAATTGTAAATATGTTGGATTCTTCCGGCCTGGTGGCTATAAACCATTGATCATTTTATTTTGGCGGTTTTTAATTCAACAATACAGTGGAATTTATATCACACTTTTCTACTCTGTTACATTCTTCCAGAATCGAGATTTCCGGACCACCTGCATCGTCATCAAGCGCTCGGAAGACCATGCGGGTGAGTACCCTTTTAATTTAATTTAAATATATTATTAAAATATTTTTATTATGAAATTTATTTATATTATATGTTATTTAGCTAATTTTACGATGTTATAAAACAAAAAATTTGAAAATGAATAACATTTTAATTGTTTATTACGTTTTCATTACAATTACTACATACATATTATAGCAAACTTATTTAAGGCGCTATGTAATGAAAGCAAACAATAAGAAAAATATTCCTTGAGATTTATTTTCGCTGAAATTAATGTAGATAAGACTTCGACGGATAACTGAAGATAACAAAAAAAAAAAGAAAGGAAAAAAATACTAAATATTTAGAACTTTTGATAACAATAGTAGCAAAAGGAGAAAAGTTGATATAAAAACATGCGATGTAATTGATTCCAGATGAGTTGATAGAAATGAGAGAGTTGTTTTCGATTTGTTAGGTTCGAGTTGCGGGTGCACAAATTTTATCCGATATTTCTTGTTTGAAATAATTTTGGGGATTTCGTGATGCGAAATTCATACTGAACCATGTTAATTAGTTGATATGTCAGATGGGCCTAGCGTAAGTTACTTTGTGACCGTCAGGCATCGTTGACATTAGTACAGTTTGGTTGATGAATCGATTTGAGACTGAACAAATCCATGAGGTACAAGAATATGATGTCTCGTTGAATAATGACTAATAAATATAACGTATGAAAGTATATTAGATCAAATTTCTATACGTGCTGACGATAACGAAATTAACCTGTAGTTTTGATTTGAACGGTGCTCTTAACGTACTTCTGCTACGCAAGTGTGTGGGGCACAAATTGATCAAATTTAACATATGAACGAACCACCTGGAATGAATTGAGCATATTTGTAAAGAAGGAAAAATTGATTGTTTTTTTTTCATTTTTATATAATTTATGGTACTTGTTTATTATATTTTTTTTGAGATTTTTCTGTACGAATTGAAACAATGAAGTAATACCATACCCTCTGGTCTTTCTTTTCTTCCGACTCTAACCGGGTATAGGACTCGGTACGGTGGCAGGCTGCCCTTAAAACCATGAGGCAGCCGCCGGGTTCAAATTAATCCTTCTCGTTTCAGGTGACGTCGCGGGTTGAGTGGCCCAAGCAGAGTGCCTCTTTATGGCATAGAGTTATGCAATCAAATTGTATAATTCTATGGCATAAATTGGTCACCGGGGTACTCCCCTTCTGATGGGAAAGTTCATGCAATTCAAGTTGTATGAGTTTTCCACTCAGAAGAGGAATACCTGGCCACTGCAACAAAACGGTTGGGTGGGTGCGAAGGGGCTCCACCATCACCCGTTTGCGCCTCTTTCATTTGTGGGCCATGAACTTCGTCGGGTAATGACGAGGTTACCCCAAGTCCGCCTTTCTTCTCAGGTTCCTCTTCTTCTGGAAACAAGTACTATCTCCCTCGACGTAGTTATCTACACTTTTTGCGACTTCGGTTGCCCCTGGATCTCCAGCAGTCAAATTCGTGAGTGCGAAATTTTTTTATAGTGGGTCCTCGTGCTGGGGAAATGAATCCGCCCCACGACACCGCAATGCTAGCCTGCCAGCGCATTCACGCGTCTCCAGACGAGGGCATTCTCGGCAGATACCGACACCTTCTTCCGCCGAGGCAGCAGACCATCGCTGCAGTCCTTTACGGACTTATTGAACATCCTAAATTCACTACACAGCGTTAAACGCAACAAACAAATGTGAAATAATAAAATTTCCGCGGGTAAACACTAAATATTTTGAGTTATCATCATTAATTTGATAAATCTGTCGCGCTACCCGCTATTATATATGTATGGCATAAATGCACAATAGGGCTAACTATGAATTTTAATTTGTATATTTATGTTCAGCGAGTGAAATACAATCAATATAGTATATTTTCATGTTAAAGGCAATTTTGATGTAGACCAGTGAAATTGGAGAAAAAGACAGCATTTGCGGGAAATTCTGTTGGGCCATTTTTTTTTGCAAAGAAAACTGCTGCGGAAAGTCATCGTTTGCTTGTAAAAGATTATGGCGACGATGCTTTAGCGAAAACACAGTCTTTTGAATAGTTTCAACGTTTCAAAAGTCCCGATTTTGACATCAAAGAAAAAGAACGCCCAGGGCAGCCAAAACAGTTTGAAGACGAAGAATCGGAGACGCTACTCGATGAGGACTCGTGTCAAACGCAAGACGAACTTGCCAAATCCTTGGGAGTGACTCAGCAAGCCATTTCGAAACGTTTGAAAACCGCCGGATACATTCAGAAGCAAGGTAAATGGGTCCCCTATGAGTTGAAGCCGAGAGAGGTCTGAAATGCTGCTTGGGTGCCATAAAAAGAAAAAAATTTTGCATCGGATCGTGACTGGGGATGAAAAATGGATCTATTATGACAATCCCAAGCGCAAAAAGTCATACGTGAAGCCCGGCCAACCAGCCAAATCAACGGCGAAGCCAAATATCCATGGCGCCAAGGTTATGCTGTGTATTTGGTGGGATCAGAAGGGGCCGTTATATTATGACTTGTTGAAATCGGGCCAGACAATCACTGTATCGAACACAATTTATATGTTTGAAGCGTGCCATCATCGAAAAACGCTCGGAATACGCGACCAGGCACGAGGCTATAATTTTTCATCATGATAACGCTCGGCCGCATGTTGCGAGACCCGTGAAAAACTATTTGGAAAATAGTGGATGGGAAGTTTTGGCCCACCCGCCTTATAGTCTGGACCTTGCTCGGTCTGACGTCTATTTATTTCGCTCGATGCAAAACGCCCTTACCGGAATACGCTTCACTTCAGAGCAAGGCATCCGAAATTGGATAGATTCGTTTTTGGCCGCCAAGCCGGCGCAATTATTTTGGGATGGAATTCATAAATTGGCTGAAAGATGGGGAAATGTTGTAGCTTCCGATGGACAATACTTTGAATAAAACACATTGTATATTTCGCTAAAAAAAACCGGTTATTATGTATATACAAGTCGAACGAAGTCTATATTTTTTTAGGGTCATTAAGAACTGCCAAAGAACTTTATCTGAAGCTTGATAGTGAAGCAAAACTAGTAGAGCTACATTTCAATGAAAATAAAACAAAGCTCATGACGCAGTCGAGGGAAAATACCTCAAGCACACAAAATATTACACTTGACGAATACAGTATCGAAAATGTGAGCCAATTTGTGTATTTAGGCGCCAAAATAACGAAGACGGGTAGTGAAAGAGACGAAATACGCCATAGAATACAGCTCGCAAATAAAAGTTTTTATTCAGTATTGACGATCTTGAAGGCCAGCTGCATACATAAAAAAACAAAGCTTCAAGTATACAAATCTGTGATAAGACCTGCGCTATGCTTTGGGTGTGAAACATGGACCCTAACCCAACCATCCGAAAATATATTGAACGTCTTTGAGCGACGGGTCCTGAAGCGAGTAATAGGAGCGAAGCTAGATGGGGACCAATCGTGAATTCGATATAACCATGAGCTGTTTGAAATTTTTGACGAGCATGAGGTCTCAAGGATTGTCAGACTACGGAAGCTGCAATGGGCTGGACACATGAATCGTATGGACGAACAACAGATATCCAAAAAGGTATTCGTTGGGAGAACTGAAGGGCGGAGATCAGTAGGGAAACATAGGAAATGCTGGTCTGACTCGGTCGACGAAGACAGTTCATCGCTACACGGATTTCGAAATTGGAGGACGCGGTCAATGGACTGAGACAGTTGAAGGCGCTATTTGGAGGAAGCGAAGGCCCGAGAGGGGTGTAGTGCTGCGAAGAAGAAGAAAAATGTGAGATTCATTGACAATAATGCATAAATTTGAGCAAGCAAAAACATCGTTTTCAAAGTAGTCTATGCGTGATAACTAAAAGTGTAAGGCAGATCTCTATAAAGCATCTCAAACGCTTTATAGCAATCATGTTTCTTTTTAAAAGAGGATGATGTTTCAGACCAGTATAATATTATAAAGCTAGACTCAAATCGCGACTTTTCTGCATGTCCATTCGTGTATCACAGGAAGCATTCATAGAAATTACAGCAACTATTATCGCGTAATTTAGTAGAAGGATCAAAAGTAAGGACCTCTCCAAAGGAACATTTAAGGCCAAGTGATGAAAATGCATCGGGAAATGTGAGGAGTGTGGGGAAGTTAAAATATTGAAAGAAATATAAATGGCATAAAATATAAATTATCTCTATTTGATCTATATTTTCGATGGAATTCCGGATCATTTTCATGCATTTCAAGGACCCAATCAGCAAAGACACGACCTTGTTGATGATCAACCGGCTTTTGTTCTTGTATTACTTGAACTTTGTAAGCCTTAAGACCCAAATCTTTAAGCAAAATACGTTGCAATGACGTTTGTATAATCCCTTATTCCAAAAAACGACGAGGAATGGTCAAACCTTGGTTTTCTTCAACACTTTCGGCTACAGCAGCAATATTCTCGGCTGTTCTTGAGTGACGTGCACGCGTTTTATTGTTCACTGCACTAAGTTGTCCCAACAGCTCGAATTTTTCCACCAATTTCTGTATTGCGGTCCGACAAGGTGGTTCACGACGACCCAAAAATGTTTGAGTGTTACGAACCGTCTCTGCCAAATTTTCACCATTTTTATAGTGAATTTTAATAATTTCAATGTGTTATTGAAGCGTGTATCGTTCCATTTTTATTAATGGCGTAGTTTCTACTTATCAAATGTCAGCTTCAAAATTGACATCTACCGAGATAGCGGCCTGTTCAAAGTAACACCTCTTATTGGGAAAACCTTTGTTTTAATAACTATTTAAATAAAGTTTGTTGAAATTAGTATTTATTATAGATTGATATTTCATCCACATAAAAGAGCTATGTCAAAGCGCAGAGTCTGGAATGAAGTTTGCGGTAGGAGGATAATGATCACCTTTCTAAGTTCTAACCACTGCCTCTTTTTTTTGTGCGGTAGGGAGGTGAATGCCATCCATGCACAGAGTGTGGGACTCGCATGCTCGTAAGAAGGCGACTGGACTACCAACTAAACACCTCCCCTGTCAACCTGTGAACCCAGCCTGGAACCGTTTGACACATTTCTTCGGGCCAGGTCTCGTTTTGTTACGCCGTGAGGCGCCTTCAAGCGGTGGGATTCCTTTCCTAGTGGGAGGGAAGGGGAATTGCCAGAAAAGCGATCCCCCAGCCCCAGCACCCCCGGCTGCTGTTAGTCCCTTTTATAAACTGACTTCAGAATGAAATTTCTTCGGGCGAAAGATTGATTTGTTTCAAATGAGTTAATAGTTGTTCGGATATGTAAACGAAATTTTCCTTTTCATCATTTGAAGACTTTAAAAAGTCATCTGTTGTTGTGGTTTTGCTTTGAAGTTCATACTTCGTTAGTAGGTTGTCGAAAATTTCAATCTCACGAGCACAACTTGGAAGCATATCATAATCCAAACGCTCAAGGGGTGTCTTCAATGGATCATCTACTTTAATTATATCTTCAAACTCTTCTTCTACGTCCATTTGCTCAATCTCCTGTTCTTCTTTGATATTATCGTCATCTCCAACAATTTCATCATCACTCAGGATCGGTTTAAACTGTTCGCCCTGCGACATTGTATCTTCGTCGATAGGAGCGAGTTCTTGTATTTCCTCGGGAGCCTAAGCTGGCGTCATTTTGATTGTATTCTAAATTTCCAAGAATTTCAAAAGTTGAAGCCCCTGGCTTGCTTAAATCATAGACTAAAAATTGGATCCCAAACTTCGATGGATTTGTTGCACCTAATCGGACGCCTCCTGGAAAATCAGCTTGTTCAAGTGGAAATTTATATCCTCGTGAATTTCATGTGAAAACGTATCGAAAAACAACAACTCGACCAGGTCGTTGGCATCAGCCATTTCTGTTTGGGGTAGGTTGACGTTTAAATTTTCGATTCGAGTAGAAGAAGCAAATATATTGTTTGCTCCAGTGAAAGCGATTGTTCTAACATCGATTGAATTGAGAGTACCAACGGAAATGTTGTGTCCCAAGAATTTGGAAACAAACAGAGCACTTTCGATTATTTGTTTTGTTTTTTGTGTGAAGAAATAATTGATACGGCGCTTGTTTAAAATGTTGCCAGATAAATCCTTAATGTGCGTATATGCTCTTGGACCCAACTCTTGTGCTTTTAACTTTACAGATTCATTCGCAGTATTATCTCGATTTATTAAAAAACGACTCTCCATACAACTCCATGAAATTTATATTATTCATAATTTCTACTGCCGTACTGTAATTTTTACTTGACATTTTTATTTTAACCTTTACTCATTTTTAATATTACCCGTGGCTCGGGGGGTGTTTTAAAAACCGCTGAGAAACAAAAAAAAAACGAAGTGCAAATGGTTTCCGTGACACGACATAACCCACATTAAAACGGCAACTCAAACACCTCGAGCGAATGGTATTGCCGAGCGAGTCAACCAGTCGATACTGGCTTATCTTAAATCGTTATATGCTAAAACAAACACCTAAGATGAAGAACTACAACAGCTTCAATGGACGCTGAACACACGAGTGAGTGCAACGACGTAGTATTCTCCAATCGCGCTTATTTTCGACTACCCGGTGAAGGACACAGTCAGCCGCGTAGGATACTAATTCGGACGAGAAAACGATGACAGACAAGAAAGAAGATACGATCAAAAACATATCCGAGGCTGGAGTTAAGTGGAAAAAGCGATTCGAAAAGATACATCAGAAACCAAGGCAGTACAAGGAAGGCGAGTGGAGTGGTGGGAAGGGCCATTCCAGCTACGGATGAGTCCAAGAAGTTGGAGGCTATGTATCGTGGCCCCTGTACCATCAAGAGAGTTCTGCATCATGATCTATACGTCGTGGGAGAGAGCGAAGCACAGCAGAAACAGTGACCATTCATTTCGGTGACGAGCAGAAACAAAATAAAGCCCTGGTGCGAATCATCTCCGGAGATCGATGACGGTTACGATGTTCTTGGAGATCAGGAGAGGCCGGCCGTCATCCATAAATGTTTTGCTACCCAACGTCTATATGAACTATGGTAACACCATCTATCTTCATTGTTATATGCATGTCTGTAAAACTGTTAAAGAGTCGGTGTCGGCCCTTGAATAAAGTAAGACGTATGATCGAAGACCTTGGTGTTCACGTTTTAGTTTAAAACCTGACTGTTGAAACTAGCGATAGTACTTATGCTAAAAAAGTTTCCCTTAAAGCTATTTATTGCATTTCTTTTAAAACCTGACTTTTGACACTAGCGATAGTATTTATGCTCAAAAAGTTTCTCTTAAAGCTATTTATTGCACCTCTGAAAGATAATAATAAAATTAATTAATACCCAAAAACTGATCACAATGTCTTGTAGCTCTGCGCGAAATGTGTCGTTAGTAGTGGCAAATCCCCCATGGTTGTGTGTTTTGGGTTCTGTGAACTTCCTTTTCACGCGGCGTGCGGCAACCTGAAAGGCACTGTGGCAGATCTTATTAACAAAGTGGACAATGGAGTCCATTGGTACTGTGCATCATGTAGGCGTTACTCAGTATCTGCGTATGCCTCTCGACTCCAAACTGCAAGGAAGATGATCACTTCCTTAACCGACGAGCTAAAATCCCTGCTAGGAAAGTGCTCTTCTGCATGTTCTGAAGTCGATTCCTTGTTACAATTTGCGGATTCCTCATCTTTCAATCCATCACCTAGTACGATCGAAAAGGCTGTGCGTTCAGTGTCGGATCCAGCTTCATCAATACCGACAAAAAGTAAACCGCAGGTAAAATTATCCAATGTCTCCTCTCAAGGTGAACTATCCACCTTGAGCTTAAGTGACAGCCTGAATGTCAATTCTCAACATGATATGCAGCATCAACCAGCGTTAGTATTGCAGCCAGACTACCACAATTCTGCAGAATTGATTGAACCTAGTCTCTCAATTGTTACTAGAAGTAAGTCGTTGTTGAAGCCGCTATCTTTTAACCAACAACCAACGGTTTCGGAAACTGACAATTTAAATGTACCTGATACATCACTAGCTGCTCAACAAGATATGCAGATACAGCCAGCGTTCGTACTACAGCTGGATTGCTGCAACTATGTGGAAAAAGCGGAACCTGGTCAATCTGGTCAATCAATCGTCACTAAGAACAACTCGCTGTTGAGGCTGCTTTCTATTAATCAACAATCTGATTTACTTATCATCAGCCCACCTGGTTCTTCATCCAACAGTCGGGGAGCGATTCCAAAGAAAATACCACCTCCAATTCAACATCAGAAATCGAGTGACCTCGTTCTCTCAACAGATCTCGATTCTCATGTCATTCGTGCTTCTATACATTTGAAGAATATGTTCATATCTAGAGTGGCGTACGAAACTTCAGTTGAGGACCTAAAGCGTTATGTCAACAAAAAGTTTGGATCATCCGTTAAAGTCTTTAGTTGTCATAAATTGACTAAGGAAAATTTAACGGACAAAGTAGTCGCCTCATTCAAATTGGTGATTTCTGCGAATACTGATATTGCCCTGAATCCAAATTACTGGCCTGCTGGTGTACTTGTTAAGCCGTTTGAATCTAAACGAAGAAATTTTCGTCGGGCAATAAACGAAATCCCAAAGCTCTAGTCACAAGTAATCTCGATGAATATTCTGATAATCATAATGTTTTTTCTACTGTATCCTCTTTAAACGTCAATGAATCTCTTTCAAACCTTTCGAGGATTAAGGACCAAGCTTGAGGAACTCTTTATCTCTTATCAAGTTAGTAATGATTCTATTATCTGCTTCTCCGAGACCTGGCTGAATGGAAACATTTTGAGCAGTGAAATGTTTCCTGATTATATTGTATTTAGATGTGACCGTGACCTGATTGCCACTAATAGGGTTGATGGTGGTGGAGTTTTAGTTGCAGTTAGCAAAGCTCTACCTAGTTCTCCTTGTTCTGATTTCTGTTTTTCTCCTACTTTAGAATGTGTTATTATCAAAATTTCTCTCCCTCATAATACAGAGTTCTTGATTTTGTCTATTTATATTCCTTGTAATTCACCTTTAACTGTTTATGAGACGTTTTTTGATGATCTATCCTCTTATCTAGTTTTGCGACATCCTCACGCCAAAATATTAGTTTTCGGGGATTTTAACTTACCATACATAGAGAGGAAAAATTGTACTACTCCTTCAATCTCGTCAGTTGACCCTTTTTCTATTACTCTGTCATCTTTCCTATCTCACTGCTCCTTCTCCCAATTTAACCATATCCGCAATCCCAATGGTCGTCTCCTTGACCTTGTTCTATCAAATGTTCCAGTTGGCTAATTATCTGTATCTCAAGCCTTACATCCATATGTTCCTCCTGATCGGCACCATTCTCCTTTATGTATAGATCTTATAGTCGATGAAATTAAATTTAACAAACCTCATCCTGCTCCAAAACTTAACTTTTTTAAAGCTAACTATGAAGCTATTAATACAGAATTACTTTCAGTCAACTGGCTAGATTTCTTTAGAGGCCTAAATTGTGAGGCTGCTTTGGATAAATTTTACATATATATTTATAATCTTATTCGGTGTTATACGCCTCTTCAGACATTCCGTAAAGCAAATCATAAGCCTTGGCTTACAAAGCGAGTGCTTAGTGCCCTACGAGCAAAAGATAAGGCACATCGTGTCTTTAAAACACTCGGCACTATTGAAGCAAGACGTAATTTAAGCAGGCTGCGTGCTATTGCTAAAAAAGAGATCAAATATGCTTTGAAGGCTTATTTCAGCAGTGTGGATAGCTCTCTTGTGGCTAATAATACAAAGCCTTTTTGGTCTTATATAAGGTCGCTGAAATCCTCTTCGTCCATTCCTAGTAAGGTCCGTTGGAATGGTGCGGAGGTTTCTTCTCCTCAAGAAGTTACTGACTCATTTGCCCAATTTTTCTCTTCAACTTTCTCTTCTCCCGCTGCAGTTGTGCATCCTGTTGTCTTACCTAGTCATCTTCCCTTCCCAATTTCCTTTATTTGTACAGATGCATCTGAAGTCGAAGCTTTGATCAATGCTCTTGATTCTAATATTAGCCCTGGGCCGGATTTGTAAAGTCGTTAGCCTCATCGCTTAGTTTTCCTTTATCTCTCCTCTTCAATCTAAGTTTGAGTACTGGTACATTCCCAAACCCTTGGAATATTTTTAAAAGTGGTGATCCTACGTCAGTTTCCAATTATCGCCCTATTTCTTTACTGTCCTGCTTTCCAAAGTTACTTGAACGGTTGGTTCATAATCGACTCTCAAACTCATTAGCTCCTATTATTGCTCCAGAGCAGCATGGCTTTCTCAAAGGATACTCCACTACCTCTAATTTAATGGAGTTCACAAACAGTATTGCAAGAGCTTTGGCTAACCGACTGCAAGTTGATGTGATCTACACAGATTTCTCCAAGGCCTTTGACACTGTGAATCATTTACTTCTTTGTCGTAAGCTTGAAGCTCTTGGCATCTCGGGTGCTCTTCTATCTTGGATGTCATCTTATCTATCGTGTCGTTTCTGTCGAGTGAATCTCTCTGGTACTACGTCTTGTCCTTTTTGTCCTTCATCTGGCGTTCCACAAGGTTCAATTCTTGGGCCTCTTCTCTTTCTGTTGTTCATAAATGATCTTCCCTTTGTAATTAATTCCTCGTGCCTTTTGTATGCAGATGACTTCAACGTAATTCGAGCAGTCAAATCCCATTTAGACTGTCAGCTCCTCCAAAATGATTTGAATGCTCTAAATGAATGGTGTGCTTCAAACTATTTATGTCTTAACACTACTAAATGTCATAAAATGACTTTTTCTCTTAAGGACTCTCCTATTAATTTTTATTATATATTCAATGATGCTTTGCTCTCTGAAGTGTTCAGTCATAAAGACCTTGGAGTAACTTTTGATCCAAAACTCAAATTTGATGCACATATTTTAAATGTGATTACTAAAGCGTCTAGAGTTTCCGGTTTTATCCTTAGACATGTACATAAATTCAATAGCATCTCTTCTTTTGTCCACCTATTTGTTTGTTTTGTTCGCCATTTGCTTGAATACTGTTCTGTTATCTGGTCCCCCCGATATTCATATCTCGTGACTGCTTTAGAAACTGTCCAAGGAAAGTTCACGCGTTTTCTTTTCCTTAAGTTTAATTTGCAGTATCAGCCTTATGAAAGTCGTTTATCTTTCCTATCTCTACCATCCCTAATATCCCGACGAACTTATTAAGACCAATGTTTTTTGTACAAACTCTGCTACCATCAAGTCCCGTTAAATATTTTTTCTGAGCTGCGTTTCCGACAAACATCTTGTTCATCTCGGATGAATTCTTATTTCGTTATCCCATACGATGTGTGTTCAAATAATATCGCGAATTTCGTTTTTTTTCAATAATTATTTATTTATTCATGAATATCTATTTTGTCCCCTTCAAAGTAATCCCCATGAGATATTATACACTTGTGCCAACGGTTTTTCCAATCTTCGAAGCACTCCAAAAAATCATTTTTTTTAATCTTGTTCAGCTCCTCCTTCGATGCCGTCTTTATCTCGTCAAGCGTAGCGTAACGTCGTCCTTTCATGGGCCTCTTCAGTTTAGGAAACAAGAAAAAGTCACAGGGGGGCAGATCGGGGGAATACGGTGGCTGCGGCATCATTAGTGTGTTGTTTTTGGCCAAAAAGTCGCGCACAAGCAACGATGTGTTAGCAGGGGCGTTATCGTGGTGCAAAAGCCAATTTTTGTTCTCTCACAAATCCGGGCGTTTCTGGCGGATTGCTTCGCGCAAATTGCGCATAACTTGCAGGTAATATTCCTTATTGACCGTTCTTCCCTGTGGCAAGAACTCATGATGCACCAAGCCCCTGCAATCGAAGAAAACTGTCAGCAAAACTTTCACATTCGACCGAACTTGGCGCGCTTTTTTCGGTCTTGGTTCATGCGGCAGCTTCCATTGAGATGATTGAGCTTTGGTTTCCACGTCATAGCCATAAACCCACGATTTGTCACCAGTTATGACCCTCTGGAGCAAATTTTGGTTCGTCACGGACAGAGTTTAACATCTCATTAGCAATGTTCATGCGTTGCTGTTTTTGGTCGCAATTGAGCAATTTTGGTACGAATTTCGCGGCGACCCGTCTCATGCCCGAATCGTTGATAAAAATCGAATGGCACGAGCCAATCGATATGTTTAGGTCCTCAGCAACTTCTCTAACGGTGATTCGACGATTGGCCAATACCATTTTCTCCACTTCATTAATTTTTTCGTCTGTTGTTGAAGTGCTCGGGCGTCCGGCACGCTCTTCGTCGTTCACATCTTCTCGGCCTTCTAAAAACATTTTGTACCACCGATAAACGTTGCTTCGGTCCAAGGTAGCTTCTCCGTATGCCACAGTCAACATTTGGAATGCATCCGCGCCCTTAATTTCGTTTTTCACACAAAATTTGACACACGTTCTTTGATCCATTTTTTTGAATAAGTAAAAATCGAAGACGATTGAAAACACGTGCAAGTAAAGCAGCTATCACCAATCAAGTGAACATTCAAAATGGCCGAGCTTGTCGGCATAAGTGACAGACATGAGTACTAACATAACACCACAAAAAAATCGAAATTCGAATATACGTAACCCGCGAAAATTCAAAATTCGCGATACTTTTTGAACACGCCTCGTACGAGTATGCTAGAACTGATTTATATTTCTATTCACCAATCGTAAGAATCGTACGAAATCATAATTATCTCGAGCTTGGTCCTTTTCCCTCTACTTACATAGCATTTAAGAAAAAACTAAGAGACTTACTACTAGTTTAACTTTTAACTATCGACGTTTTAGTATTATTGAGATTGGATTGTTTAGTCTGTAAGATGGAATAAATAAATGAATAAATATTAGAGGTAATCAGTTTTCAACTTAGCACTGCTCTATAATGAGATATTAGTCATCTGTTTGTCTCCACGGTCGCACTTCACTTTTATTCATATATGATATTTTGTTGATATAATGTTTCTTGCGTTTTCATTCAAATTGAAATAAAATCATTAAGTAATAATATTGAACAAAATGTTAAGCTGATAGAATTGATCACGAAAATAGAAAAATGATGGAGAGCTATTTTTGTTTGTTTGGGAGGTGAATGTCATTTCCGCACAGAGTGTGGGACTCTCATGCTCGCAAGTGACTGGATTACCCACTAGGCACCTCCTCTGTCAACCTGAAACCCCAGCCTGGAACCGTTTAACACATTACTTCGGGCCAGGTCTCGTTTTGTTACGCCGTAAGGCGCCTTCAAGCTGGGGTGATGCCTTTCCTAGCGGGAGGGAAGAGGAAGTGCCAGAAAAGCGATCCCCCAGACCCAGCGCCCCCGGCTGCTGTGAGTCCCTTTTATATTTTAGGACTGCCCGCGCATGATGTGCCACCTGGTTCCATTTGTCAACCGATTCGAGCATCACCGCAACTATATTATCCGGGGTGAGCTCTCCCGTCTCCCTGTAGAGTTCCCTTCGCAGCCTGACCTAAAATAACAATTCAAATGCTCATACGCATATAGTCTTAAATTTAAAAATCTGGAACTACCTTAGTTCCTCAGTTTGAATTTCAGAGCTTTCCAAAACCTCTGAGAATTGCTTGGGACATTTTTCATGACGTTGAAATCACTACATATCGACTAAAAATTTATCATCTCTCTTTGCTTAGATGATCATATATTTCAAATAACCAATATTCTCCTTTTTGTAATGAAAATGCAAGATGTTAGACCAAAATCTATTGTATTAAAATAAATAATCATTTGGTAGAGTCGAAGATTTTGTTTATTTGATATAGGCCAATTCTTGTTTGTTACGTTGCAATTCTGTTGTCTTATATCTAATACTTGATACGTTAAATTCAATCCTGCAGATAAAGAGTTTTCAAACCTTCAGCAAGAGAAATTGGATGAACTGGACTTAAGTTTGGGTTATTCAAAAAATATTGATTATTTGTAAAAATCACGCTTACAAACAAACTAAATAGGGCTATCAATAATGTTACTTACATTTTGATACACCTTCAAATTTAAACAATCTGCATTCCAGAAGATAACATTTTGAAATAAATAAATGTGGAATATTTTAATCAAAAGAAATTCTGGAAATTTATATATTCCTAGTGTACCCCTCAGGAGTTCTAAATTCACCTGAAACTTATTCAATAGCTTAGTTCTAAGAAACACCAGTTTGTGTTCTTTGAAAAAAATAATATTTTCTCCATCGCTTTTAATTCATAATTATCTTCCAGAGCTTAAGGACTCCACCGCTGTCGATGAAGTCTAATTTTCATCTCATTTTGCTTCATAAACAATGTGTCAGATGGGAATATTAAAGTGAACCAAATTCACATAAAAGCACACAAAATGGACAGAAAACAATTTTATCGATTCCCAGACTGAACGCTTTTGTTCATTCATTCAACGTTCATCTCATACTAAACAAAAGCTAAAAGTCCTGTGTTTCATGTATAAGTTCATGCTCCGTTTTTAACAACCTGTCATGTTCATGTTCTTGCCTTCGAGCCATTTTCGGCAATATTTAAACATCATCCGCACGGAAAGTAATTTTAAATATGTAAAAAGTTTCTCTCTTTTACGTTTGGCAGTTGTTTTTCTCTGTTTTCTCGACAATCAAGGATACTACTGTTTTGAAAATGTTTTCAATAAACACATGAAACCTACGCGAGCACGTTTATGGTTTTTGTGGATTTAAGGGAAAGGAAGAGTAAACAGTGAATGGATAACATTTTAGTCAATATTTGATAGCTAGAATAAATAGAATGATTTCAAACATAACATTGTTTTTTAAAGTTATTTAAGTGACATTTGTTTTGTCAGGTGAAACTCATTTATTGGGAGCATGACATGTGGTATTATTTTTCATCACTTCGCTTTGATACAATGTGTTTGACTGTTACTATATGCATATCGTATTGAATTCAATTAAAGTTACTTTATCAGCCGATTGCTCTCACTAGACCCAAAAGCCCTTTACATGCAAATGGCACAATTGGGCACGTTCACGATTCTACGTCTAGCAGTCGTTGCGTATAGACGTGTTTTTAATCGCTCCTGTCATTAATTTTAAAGATGAATTTTTCACGAAAGTCAGTTGAAACGAATTTTGTTATTGAAAACCATCACCGTCGAATTATTCAAACATTTATCGAATACCGGAAATTCCTTTCCTGAAGAAGTCTCAAAAAGCGAAAATACGTTCAAATGAAGTACCGGTTTATGAATGAGTTGAAGGAGCCCGATGGCTTCAGCCATCAGCCAGAACGATCGTGTCCATCGCCAACGATAACGGGCGAAAAAAGCTAAAACTAAGATTCGATAGTAACGAAGAAAAAACGAAAATTTTATCGGTAATCAAGAACGAGCAATTAATCAAAGCTAGCGGGGAAGCTGAGAAGGTTGAGAGAGAAAATGAAGAACTCAGGCTTCGGATAAAATCGCTAGAAGAACTAGTTGGAAAACTAACGTTCGACAAAGCAAAAGAAACTAGCAAGAAAGAAAAAGAAGTAAAGTCAAAAGCGACTGAAGCCAAGAAATCTAAGAAACCGGCACAAGAACCCGATCAAGGGGATGTCCTCAGTGCAGGCAGAGCAAACATCAGCCCGAACTATTATGCAGCGTTACCTGGACTAGACGAGAAAGGTAACAAAATTTCTGAACATTGTATTACTTAATCTGATAATGGATTTATCGAGTGTTTAAAAATTAAAAATAGGGAGAAAAACCAAAACTTTTGGCTGCTGGTCCTTCTGTCAAGCTTAATCTGAAAAAAAAGTCCGACCAATCAATGGACAAACAGGCAAAGATATGGTTCGGTTTTTGGCAGCCGAAAATAAATTAAATGGTTTTGAGATCAAGAGAGTCAATGCCGATAAATTGACAATTAGAACTAAGTCACTGGCTGATCTTCAGGCAGCAAAAAGTGCATTGAATTCTGGAAATATTCCGCATTTTACATGCACACCCAGAAGCGAAAAAACCGGACCTATTTATTGAAACGTCTGGACTGCGGAGAGGACACAGTTGATCTCCTTCAGGTGCTTCCAGAAGTTGCACCAGATGTAGAATTTATTACTGTTAAAGACTTTGCAACAAGGAGCCCGATTGTCGAGCGTAAAATCTTGCTTTATTACTTAGTCCAGATTTCCAGCAAAAGCAGTTCAAGTTCTATACAAAAAATAAGGTACTTGAAGTTGCGTGTGGTGAGGTGGGAATGCCTCCAGAAAAGCAAAGTCAAGCAGTGATACAGGTGTCAAAGATTCGGCCATTCAGCTGCCAATTGTGCCATGAAATATGGATGTGTAAAGTGCACAGATATCTATGCTCCCGGCGAGTGCAAACTGACTCAGGCGGAGCCAAAAGAAAAATTGTATATATTGTGTGAACTGTGATGTCATTGGTCATCCAGTATCATATCGAGGATGCCCCAGGTATCAAGATGCAAAGGTAAAATTTACTCCAAAACAAAGTCAAGTACACCGCAGTCTGATAACTACCAACTTCGTCAAGCCCGAGGTGTCATTTGCACTTGTTGCGAGAGGACCAGCAGGCAATGTAAATAAAATAAATAATGAAAGTGGCAATAAGGACCTGCTTTTTAAAATTTATTAGCAATTAAATTCTTTATCGGAGGGAATCGATAAACGGGATTCTACAACTAACTTTGTTTTTCAGCGTTTAGGGCTTTCAAATGCCAGTCACATTTCCATGAACAGGATTCGTCTCATCTCGATCAACGTCAACTCCATTGTTACTTCACATCGACGTGATTATCTTCTTGAATTCATGGTTAAGCAAAAGCCTGACATCACGTTTCTCACTGAAACCCACCTCAATTCATGGCATTCCATAACATTCAAGGATTTTGAATTCGTAAGAAACGATAGGATGAACGGTGGTGGGGGAGGTAGCACCGGGATATTGGTGAGAAGACCCCATTGTTTCCAAAATATTGAAAAAGTCGAATTCAAAAGCCCTGAATCTCTTGAAGTGTCCGTTATCAAAATCTCATTGCCAGGTAGGGATAACCTCTTCGTTATCTCTGCCTATGCAACTGGTCGAAATGTTCTCAGGTTCAAGGAGAAGCTCGATTCCTTGTTTGAAATACTCGAATTAGACAGGCTGCATAATTATTATATTCTTGCTGGTGTAACGGGAACCGCAGTTCAAATATTTCTCGGTTCGTGTTCCGTCGTTCCTCTCTGTGTATTGTAAATGACAACATACATATACGAAAAGCTGCGAATTGTAATCAATGCATCTGTGGGCGCGGTGTCGTATCATGGATTAGCAGAAGTGAGTGTGTATCCATACTCGTATTAAGTATCAAACATATACACACAAGACTTCGCAATCGAACGTACCGCCCAGCGGAACGAATTGGTTACATGCATTGCAAATCGAGCGAAAGCTTTAGCTTTGTGGTTGCACCAGCAACAGAGAGATGGCACTAAATACGTTAAACTGTTTTTGTTGTTGAACTTTGATCTTTTTTAACAGGTAAATTGTCTTCATTATTTTAGTTGGTAAGCAATAAAGTCAGTATAATTATAGTACAGGGTGGGCAAAAAGTAGCTTTCCGATGTAAAAAAATAATAACTGTTACATTTGTGAGTAATTTTTTAAATTTTTATTTTTTTTGTAGACATTAAACTTGGGAGATTCCAATATGGAAAGGTACACCATCGCACACTGAACGAAACTAGTGTCATTATTTTTGGAAAACAGCCGTTCAGTAACTGCCACTCAACGTGCATACTGCCAATTTTATGGAGTTTGCAAACCTCCAGCAGCTCCAACCATACGTGCTATGATGGCCAAATTTGAGCGATATGGTAACGTTGCAGATGAGAAACGTACGGGCAGACCTCGTTCTGGACGATCAGCTGAAAACATACAGATTGTTAGGCAAAGCGTTGGAGAGAACGATGAAACATCAACACGACGACGTTCAGCACAGTTGGCTATAAAGCGAGGCACGTTGCATAAGATTTTAAAAACGGACTTACACCTATACCCCTACAAAACGCAATTGGTCCAGCATCTCCATCCTGGGGACCTGGTACTGCGTTTGGAGTCCTGCAGGGATATCCTAAATATTGTCGAGAATGAGGAACGATTTTTGGAAAATTTAATGATGACTGACGAGGCGCACTTTACCTAAGCGGATTTGTGAATAGCCAAAACACTAGATTCTGGGGCACACATAATCCCCAAAATGTCAAACAGCTTTCGTTACACCCACTTCGTGTAACTGTTTGGTGTGGCGTGACTTCACAGAAAATTTATGGACCATATCTCTTTGAAAATGAACAAGGTGCCAGTCTTACGATCAATGGAGGTCGTTTCAGAAGTATGCTTCAGGACTTCCTTTTTCCACTTGTGCGATCACATAACAAGAATGAGAATATATGGTTTCAACAGGATGATGCAACAGAACACACCGCTCGTGAGACAGTAAACTTGTTTCAACATCACTTTCCTAATCGTGATATCTCGAAAAATGGTAACATAAAATGGCCATCGCGATCGCCTGATCTGACAGCTCCAGACTTTTTTCTATGGGGCTACCTCAAAGAGAAGGTCTACGTGAACAAACCACAGACTTTACCGGAGTTGAAAGAGAACACTCGACTTTACCGGAGTTGAAAGAGAACATTCGAGCGGAAATTGCGCAGATCACACCCGTCACACTCCAAAACGTTATGAAACATTTCGTGAAAAGAGCCCAAGCTTGCGTGAATTCTAATGGCGCACACTTATCGGATATAATTTTCCCAACTAATGTTAAAAAAAATACATAAGTTAATCCTATTTTGGCGATATTTGTTTTTTATTTTAATCACTTTATTTAAAAGTTATTACATTTATAAATAGGAAAGGGACTTTTTGCCCACCCTGTATAAAAGAAAATTAAAGACACAAGAAAATAGAGAAGTATTTCTCCATTCACTGGCTCAAGGCGTGCGCCCGAGCTTATTCTATCCCAAGGCACTTGACCCGGGATAAGTGAATTTAGAATACGTTCAACTGCGTACTCAAGGCATCCACCTGAGTATCAGCGCCTCAAGGCAGTTATGCCCGGGGCCTGCAGTTCAACTAGTAATTGATTGATTTATCAATCTGACTGCGTACTCAAGGCATCAGCCCGAGTATTAGCTTCCCGATGCTTTGTGCCCGGGGCTAGCAGTTGGATTATAATCAATCGATTCGTTAATATAACTGCGTGCTCAAGGCGTCAGCCCAAGCAACAGTTAAAGCTTTAATTGATTGGTGTTTCAAATATGATATCAAGCAATATCATACATTTCCTTCAAATAACAAAAATAATCAAAGTAAATTTATATACTCTGTAATAAATTAATTATTGAAAGAATTCAATAAAAAATATGTTATTAATATTAATAAAGTCAACTGAACGTGTTATTCTATGACCAGACAAAGAATAAAATAAAAATTAAATCATTAAACAAAAGCACCATTTCACTCATCTAGCAGACGAGAATGTAGTAGCAGGTAAGTATCATACAGAAATATGTCTCTCCTTGGGAGCCTTGATGTGTATATAGGAAACACATCATATCGAGCTCCCAGCGCATGCCAGTAGACATGGGCTGTACTGGTATTGTGCAACACTGGTGACCTGAATCCTAAGCATACATCATAACTGAACGCCAACTATAACCCCAGAGGTGCATTGCTGAAATCGTGGATGATAGAGAACCAAATTGAATGCAGGTGCAATCTATATGGGTCGGAGTTCCCAACATACTCTTGGGCAAATTTATATCTGGTCCTCTGCATTGCTGACGCAAGACTTGAATTCACCTTTAACAGTCCTCAGCGGAAATTGCAGGTGCTTCATTATGATAGCGACCAAACGCAATCGTAATGGAAACGAATCATCAAAGGGATGATGTCTTCCTAATTCCAGTTCAACATGAAAATTATCGGTTGAATTTCAAAAAACAGACTGGGGAAGTTTCAAAAGAATTTAAATCGGAAGCACAAGAAGCAATGTCTGCCTTCTGATGATGGGAACTCTTGCAAAATGGTTCCTAATGACAGGAATCTAACTAACGATGAAATAGATCTCTATTTGTCGAGGTTAGAGAAGGTGAGTTCCCAAGGTTAAACATTGAAACAATATGGAAGGATATGAAACACCAACCATTGCAAGGTTGAAAAGATTGAAAAGCCTTCTTTCCGCACGCATCAACGATATTTATCGACGGTTTTTAGACTACAACCTTTGTTAAAATTACACCTGAAGAATATCCGGAAATTAATCCGTTCATATTTCAGGCGTGAGGTCAGCAATCAATGGGTGTGAAAATTGAAGCGTATTAGCCCGTCCGACCCAGATGGCGTTTTTGCGGAAGTGAATAACATATTCCGTAAGAAGTCTCGAGTGAAGGTATCGAATCTTGAAGTCACTAGTGATGAGATAAATCTTCTCGATAGGGCTGGTATCGAAACTGATAGCACAACTCCGGATAGAAATGGAAACAGAATAATATGTGAGGGATTGCATAAACTTGCCCTGATTGGAGTTCATTTTAAGTTGGTTCATCTACCAAACGCTGAGATAGGGAATAAAGTATTTTCAGAGGTCGTTGAAGCAGAAGTTTCCGACTTCAAATCAAACCTGAATAGTGAATCTCTTCTTCATTTCAATGAAACATTGACATCAAATTGTGAGCATATGTTGACTTTTTTGGATAATGCTCGTGGCTAATTATTCCACTGCTTTATTTTCTATCGATAAATTGCTTATTTGACTTTCAAAACGATGAACCCTTATAGGGAGCAGGTCAAACTCGCTTCAGTTTTGCCCGGAACAGCACATGTTATCCCTTTGATTACGTTTAATACTGTTGGCTCTTGCGAATGGTAAATCGATTGGGTTAATGATCGCACTCAATTCTCATTTCAAAAAAAAAAAAACGAAACTTACGAACTGCGCAGTATTCAAGGACTCATATATAATTTGAACCCTTTTTCTCAAATAACTTTCAACTTTGCCTCTTGCTTTGTCACTATCTAATTTAAAAATCATTTATATTTTCCATTGAATTAATCCGAGCATAATTTTAATTAGAATTTATATAAGTTGTAGCACAAAGGTGTTTATTTGAAAAAGAGACGACAGGAGATCATGTGGATTTCTGAAAATTGACACGAAGCAAGATCCGGTCGGTTGGTAGGCACCCTTGACTCCCCCCAGAAAGTCGAATACACTCTAACCATGTGGTCCAAATTTCGTACAGTCAACGGCAATATCTACCACGTACAAATATAGCTGAAGAGTTACGAACAAGACACAAATGCTTTAAAATCATTTTCACACTTCACCGGGTTGTTACGGGTCACCACGGCGGTGATCACTAGAAACATATCTAGCATATCTCCAGGCAATACAAGCCAACACTAAAATGTATTCCTAACTAGCCAAATATCAAATATAGTATACAGTGTGTCCCAAATTTATAGGGGCACCCAGTTTTTTAGTCGAATTTTTAATGTTTTTAAAGCAAACAAATCTTAATTTGCACAAGCTATTTCTACTTCTAATTCACGATTTCTGTCTTCTTTTGGTGAGCCTACGACAACTTGTTCGTTTATTATGCCATTTAAAAAAAAAAATAGTTTCCCAAGTTTATAGGGGCAGTGAAAAAAAACACGATTTTTTATCGAAAATTATTTTTGCTGGTGAAATTCTATCGTGAACTACAAATGATTGTGTCTCTACTGTAGTTCCTGTTGAAATTGAACACTTTACCAACAAATTTTACACAAGTATAAAGGAAATACTCCTTTGCACCGTGAAATTTTGAGGCACTGTAAAAACGGGGTTTCTTTTCGGTCGTCCGGTTGCTGTATACCTGCATTTTCTTTTTTTTTCGTTTTGTGCTTACGGTTTGAGCCCTAAATATAGATAAACTCGTGGTTTGCGGCAACTGATGTTGGTAGAAGTTTCGAATTGGCTGGTTTAGGATAATAGGAAATTCCAGACTGTTCTAGACGACCAGCATAATCTGGAATTTTATGAAACAATCGGCTCAGATATAAATACAGGCACGCTTGTTCAGAAAGCTCAGTTGCGTGCTAATCGCACATGGTGGTTCGCTACAAATTTGCCGAAGAGAGGTTGCATTGGACCCATGAATGGTCTGAGGTACATAACTTGCTTATTTTGGAGTTTATACATTCAAACTTTCCGCACGTGAAGTAAGATTAAAAATGTGGTTGTTTATGTGTTTCAGATTGTTTGGTCTGACGAAAAAAAGTTTGACTTAGATGGCCCAGATGGCGTTCGAGACTATTGGCGAGATCTGCGCAAAGAGCCACGTTTTTTCTCCAGGCCGAATTTTGGCAGTGGGTCCGTTATGGTGTGGGCGGCCTACAGTGGATTCGGAAAAGTTGGCATAGAAATCATTTGGCATCGAATGAACAGCGAAGACTATCAGGCAGTGCTAGAAAAGCATCTGAAGCCCTATTTCCGCCGTTAGCGCTCTGCAAAACTGATCTTTCAACAGGACAACGCGTCAATTCACTCCAGTAACTCTACCAAGGAATGGTTGTCAAAAGTGAAAATTCCTGTACTTCAGTGGCCTGCCATTTCTCCGGATCTAAATCCAATAGAAAATGTTTGGGGCATGATGGTCAGCGACGTTTATGAGAACGCCCGTCAATATTTATCAGTCACAGAGCTGGAAGAGGGCGTCAAAAAAGCTTGGGAAAACATCAGTATGAGCAGCTTGACAAATCTCAACAATTCGATGCAAAAACGGATGAAAATGTTATTTAAAAACGATGGTAACGTTATTAATTACTGATTTTTTGTTGCGAATCAATGGATTCCACCAATTAAAAAATTTTCTATGGAAAATCGTGTTTTTTTTTCACTGCCCCTATAAACTTGGGACACTATTTTTTTTTTAAAAATGGCATAATAAACGAAAGAATTGTCGTAGGCTCACCAAAATGAGACAGAAATCGTAAATTATGAGTAGAAACAGCTTGTGCAAATTAAGATTTGTATGGTTTAAAAACATTAAAAATTTGACTAAAAAACTGGGTGCCCCTATAAATTTGGGACACACTGTAGTTTTACCTAGCCAATCAGTAGAAAATCAAGCAAAATAGCGCAAATATCAGATAATTAAACGAAATAGCTCAATTAGCCTATAACTAGCTAACTATCAGATACAATATATTCCTAATTAGCTAAATATCAAAAATTCAATTCACTAAATAAATGTAATGAACCCCTAATTGGTTTAACATCAAATATTACCAACAAAAAAATTAATATTGTCATCGCTCTCATGATTACCTGACAATTAGGTCATTAAACTAATAAAATATGAAACCAGCAAAAACGAAAAACATCATCATGACGAAACGAAGCAATCATTTGTTTACTACTGCCTGAACTTAAAAACAAACAATGAGTAAAACACCTGGTGAACGACTCCGCCCGTAAAAAAAAATGTAAACCTTCATTTTAAACCCGAGGACACGGAAACAAATGAATTTAACGCAAATACGTTAAAAAATGAAAACAACAATAAGACGTTAGCGTCACAGGTGGAAATCATTGCAAAAATTGCCCAATGCTATTGAATTTTGCGGAATTGACTATTTTCTGCTGAGTAGAATTTACCTCGGCAGCATACAAAATTGCAACAACAAAATATTTACCTTCGGGTGGAAACAATTGAACCCAAATAAAGCATGCTTTGCAACAATATCTGAATGAAATTGGCTAAGGAAAAATTGTTCAACATGTATTTCCATTGATTGGGAAATTGCACATCAGCAATTTCCTAGATGGAAAATTAACAATAAAAGCAAATAGGATTTCGGGAAAGGCGCCTTTTTGCGCTGCTGCTCAAGGCATTCACTTCCAGAAAAAGCTACTGCGGCCTTAGCTTGGGCATTCCACCAGTATCCAGCGCAAACACTACTTCGGCCTTAGCCTGGGTGGTTCACCAGTATCCAGCAAAAACGTTACTTCGGCCTTAGCCTGGGCGTTCTTCAACTATCCTGGCAAAACGCTTCTTCAGCCTTAGCCTGGGGTTTGTCGAGCGAATCATTTCAACCATTTGATTTTTTGGCACCCAGCCTGGTCAACGGTAAGCATTGTTACATCCTCATTTGAACACGGCTCTGGGAGCCCTTGTCCTGTATCTACTAACCGTTTCTTTCCCAGGCTCCAATAGTTGCGTCTTTCGGTCACTAACAGGAACACTCAGAGGCCCCTTACGCCACTGCACCACGGCCTGACCGTCATCCGGTTCAATCAATACAACAGAAGAATTCTCCTCTGGAGAAGGCGTTAGCAGCCAACCCGGGAGCAGCACTCCGGTCTATCACTATCGAAGAATACCGGCCGAGGAGTGGGCCTGCAAGGTTACCCCTGGCTAGACGTTCAACATCAGAACCTAAGCCGGAGATAAATTATCACATCTGGGGTGGACGTCAGGTGCAGTTACGTCGAGAACTGGGCGAGCTGATTCGACTAATTAAGGTCAGCGTTAGCGGAGACGAGAAGGCCAAATTCCTGGACAGCTAGAGAAAAAACGAGCCATCCACCGCAGCCATGCGTTTTCCCGCCAGATGCACCCGCGTGCCAGCGCCAACGAAGTAGATCGGCTCCAGAGACCACTACGCTGTTACTAACTCCTGTTCCATCAAAGATACTGTTTACCAAGCTCTGTTAGCTTTACTGACTATTGGTACGAATTATATTCTTGTATCCTTTATTTATGTAAAACGTTGATATTTTGAATTCAAAATAATTTTCCTTCAACCTAATGCTACAACTGTCATTTGTCACCCTGTTCACTTCTGTCGATCTATCTGTCAATAAACATTGTGTTGAAACGTATAAAACAATAACATGGTAGCAGAGCGTAGTTCGATTTGAGTGGACCAACGTTTTTTTTCAAGAAGATTAAGCAAAATAAATAGTATTTTTCGAAGAGATTTTCTCGAAACTTGAAGGTGATAGTTACTGGAAATTTGGTGACTGACAATCATGGAATTTTAAGGTATTGAGAAGTTAAAAAGTTCGGACAATTGGAATATTTGGAAGTTCATGGTGCGCAATTTATTGCAAGCAACTGAAGGAGCAGACGAAGTGAGTATTGGAGAGTTGCTTCAACCGGTGTTGGCTAATGCTAATGCGGCTGTGATTGCTGCTCACAATGCGGCAATGAATATTTGAGATAAGGCAGATTGCGCCGCTTGTCAAATCATCATCAAGACAATTGATTCGAGTGTCATGACTTTGATCGTCGCTTGCGAGACTGCTCATCAGATGTGGATAGTATTTATAAACAACAAACAAGGCAAGCCTTTCTTTCAGTTCAGGCTGAGTTTTTCAGTTTTGACATGAATGTAGCGGATGATATGATAAGTCATATTGCTTAATTTGAAGGTTTGATTCTCCGCATGCAGCAGTTGAAAGTAAAGCCCGACGAGTCAGCTTTGATGGTCAAGTTGCTGAAAACGTTGCCTGACAGTTTTGGAAGTTTCAGGCAAGCTTGGTGGGCCAGGTTGGATGATCAGCAGACCCTCGATAACCTGATCAACGCGTTGATATCTAATGAGCACAGGCGGAAACTTCGACAAGAAAAGGAGAAAAATCTGACGGCACTGATGGCAACCAAGTTGAAAATCCAGTCCAAAGGTGCAAGTGGAAGTCAACAAGGTGCAGCTGTTAAGTAGGCCAAAGATGATGTCAAGTCCAACCAGAAGGGGAAGAAGTCGGCTTTCAAGTGCTACGGTTGTCACGGAACTGGCGATTCTAAAAGAGATTGTCCAAACAGGAAGAAGAAGAGTGATGGGACGTCTGAAAGTAAGGGTTCGTTAGCGAAGTGTGCAGTGCGGAAGGCAAGAGCGAAGCTTGGATCATCGATTCTGGTGCGACGAACCACATGACCTTCAAGAAAGAGTGGTTTTCATTCTTTGAGGCTTTCTCTATTCCACCAGAGACTCGTATCGGAAATAATTCTGTGATGAGTGTTTTGGAAGAGGAAATATTGACTTTGAGGCGCTTGTGAATGGCCGTTGGACTTCTTGTATCATGGAAAACGTGCTGTATATTCCGGAAGCTAGGAGAAATTTATTCTCGGTTACGCGTGCACTGGACAAAGGTATGACTTTATGCTCATCTAAGGATAGCTGTGAATTCCTGCTTGATGGTGTTGTCAAGGCTCAAGGTGTGCGATCTGGTCAGATGATGCTCAAAGTCAAGGAACTGGACACTTGCTGCGTGACTGAGGCTAATCTGGCGGTCAAAGACTCTCTTTAAGTCTGGCATGAGCGTTTAGGTCATCAGAATAAAAGACATGTTGTGAAGATACTCAAGAATTACGGAATTGAAGTACAACAGGACGAAGAATTCTGTGGATCGTGTGTAGAAGGTAAACAACATCGAGAACCATTCAAGTCACGTCAACAGCGTTCATCTGTGCCAGGAGAAGTGATCCATGCTGATGTCGGTGTTTCACTTGAACAGGAGTCTATTGCTGGTGCCAGGTACTTTGTCTGCTTCACGTGTGACTATTCAAGATTTCGTATGGTATACTTCTTGAAGGAAAAATCTGAGGTGTTTGACAAGACCAAAGAAATGTTGCAGCTGGTGAAGACTTAAGAGGTCGACCGGTAAAGGTGTTCCAGTGCGATGGAGGAAAGGAATTTGACAACAAGAAGATGCGAGAACTCATGAATTCCGAACGTCTGAAGATGGTGATTACGAATCCTTATACGCCTCAGCAGAACGGTTGTGCTGAATGATCAAACCGGACAATTGGTGAGCTAGCGCTAACCAAGCTTGTTAGCAAGGATCTGCTGAAGTTTCTGTGTGCTGAAGCTGACAACGCTGCGGTTTACATTCTGAATCGAACTGGTCCAAGCTCTGTAGAGGGCAAAACTCCGTACGAGTTGTTCGTTGAGAAGAGTGTTCATTTGAACGGGTTTCATATTTTTGGAACCATATGCTAGGTGATGGTGCCTAAAGAACGTCGAAGAAGTGGGATGCTAAGGGCGTCGAAGCAGTTTTCGTTGGGTACTCGGAAGACATCGAGGGTTTCGTGTGTGGAAGAAGGGGCATCGAAGTAGTTTTTGTTGGGTATTCGGAAGACATCGATGGCTTTCGTGTGTGGAAGAAGGATACAAAGCAGGTGATCCGAAGTCGTGAGGTAGTTTTTGGTCCAGACCATTCCGCAAAAGTTCTAGCTTTGTTTCCTGTTGAAGAAATTGAAGATCCTGTCGAGCCCCGCGATTTTTCCAGAGCCCTGAACTCACGTGAAGCTCCGCACGTGCCTGAGGTCCCGGATCCTGTGTTGCCAGTCGCACCTGCTGATCCGCAAATTAAAGAAACTCCTAAGGCTGCAAAAGATACCACTCAACGACGTCTTCGAGATAGAAGTAAACTTCAGAGACCTCTAAAATTCAGTGAAATGAGTTGGAAGAACTTCGAGGCTACAAAGAAGCCATGAAGTCGGGTAATCGTGAACACTGGAAGGCCACGATGAAAGAAGAAATGTCTTCACTGAAGGAAAATTCAACCTGGGTTTTAACGGTGTTACCTCCAGTAAAGATGACAATTGCTAATCGCTGGGTCTATCGTATCAAACGAGATGCAGAAGGGAAGCCTTGTCGCTACAAAGCTAGGCGTTTTGCGAAGGGTTACCGTCAACAAGAAGGTATTGATTATCATATAACTTACAGTCACGTAGCTCGATTTGATACTATCAGGACGATTCTAAGTATTGCTGCCAAGGAAAGTCTGAAGTTGGCTCAATTTGATGTGAAGGCGGCATTTCTGAACGGTGTTTTGAATGAAAAAATATACATGGATCAACATGAAGGTTTCGAAGATGATTCTGGTCGTATGTGCAAGCTGATTAGAAGTCTCTACGAACTGAAGCAATCTCCGAGGTGCTGGAACAACCGGTTCAAGGAGATTCTTATCAAGTTTGGTCTCGTCCAGAGTGAAGCTGATCCATGTCTTTCCTTTTGTATGTCTGGTGAAGATAAACTGATCATTGTCCTTTATGTTGATGATGGCCTGGTTGCTGCAACACAGAATGTGTGATTCAAGAGTTCCTGAGGAAGCCGGAGATGGAGTTCAAGATCACACGTGAACCGCTTGTCTGTTTCCTGAATATGCTCGTTGAACGTGAAGAAGATGGTTCAATCGGTTTGAGTCAGAAGGTGTATGTGGAAAATCTTCTTCGGAAGTTCAACATGGCAGAAGCAAATGCTGTTCCAACGCCCATTGACGAGTACGTGGTTTGGGAACATCTGCTCCTTACCGTGAAGTTGTAGGATCTTTGATGTACTTAGCTGTTGCCACTCGTCCTGACATCGCGTTTGCAGTCAATTGTGCGTCGCAGTTCTTGGATAATCTGGAAGATGTCCACTGGTTGCTGGTAAAGAGAATCCTGAGATACGTCAAAGGGTCTACATCAGTTGGTATCAGGTACGAGGCTGGTTCCAAAGGAAGTGTCTTGAAGGCCATCAGTGATGCAGATTATGCTGGTCAATCGGATACTCGTCGGTTTGTTCGTGGAATCAAACAAAATCGACTGAAGAGTAAAATCAAAATCGACGAAATAGATTGTTACTCCTATAAAATTTTCGTTGTTGGTAGAAGTGCAACAATCTGTAGTTAAACTACAACTCAGAACAGATTTCGATAAAATTTTGGCTTCCGTCAAAACTTTTTCATACATCGCAGGTAGCATTGTGTCGGAAATATGCCGCCGATTCGGTAAACTGTAAGGTGAATTTAAAGATTTGACGAATCGTTTGAACCCGTAGTCAATGTATCTTTACCACAGAAAATACTCTCAATGGCCTTTCTGGAGGTACTGGAAGATGCGAATCTACTACCCAGGATTTTAATTGTTGGGTGTTTTGTTGACATGTGTCATTTCAAATTTGTGACTGATGTCTTATATGAAATTTTCACCTTGCAAATTCCACATTTAGCAAAACAGCTATCAATAACATTGAAAAAATCCCAAATAGAGCTTGTTTTTTTTCGATTTAGTTTCCATATTTCTGAAAACAATTTGATTTGTGTACACAAGTTAAATAATAAAAGGTTAAATCTCAACTATGAGCAACTAAATCAATGGTTGATTATGTTTTGCCGATTTTTAAGAATAAGATTAGCAAATTTCTCATTTTTGCTCAAAACCTTTTATTCGAGATCAATTTGCTCTATTAAAATAATTATAAATTTTTAGTCTCTTATAACCGATATTTTCTAGTATACAACTTTATTTTGAATCGTACACTTTTTCGAACAATAACAGTTATTCTAACTTTTAACAACGACATTAATACAAAGCACTACCAATTTCTTGCACAACGATTTCAATTTCGTTTTCAATTCGAACATTGAATGCGATATTATTTTCACTCAAAACTTGGTTTGATTTCAAACGATTTTGTCTGATTTTATTTGCAAAACAACACTTGCATTGAACGAATTAGAAATTAATTTTCAAAACTAAATAAATAATGCCTTAAGATTTGCATACGCGATGAAGTGAACAGTTTAAAATAAACCATTTTTTCAGTTTTTCATGCTTAAAATATATACAAAAAACATGTGCTTACAATCTTTTATTTGAAACTTTATCAATTAACTTTTCTGTTGAATTCAAAATTTTATATGGAACACGTTTTGAAAATAATTCCTTTTTTTAAAATCAAAATAGTTCACAATACACCTTTGATACAATGCGAATGAAAATTACAATGCGAATGGTCTGGAAAAAACAAAAGTCAATCAACAATCAATCGCTTAGAATTATTGTATCTGCTACTGCTCTTTCGAGCATGTTTGCTCTTCTGTTCTTCATTACAAATCGCATTTACATTCGCAGTCAAATCTTAATTGCTCCAAATCGCAGTGAACAACATAGCCAAGTTCTTATCAAAAAGAGCTGCGATTTGAATGAGCAGAACAGACCAGCCTAAACCACATCGCCCATAAGCGCACATTATGTTTATGCAGCCATGCACCCAGCGACCATACGAGCAAAAGCAAATGAAAAACTTGAAAAAGGTCGCGGCGTATAGACGTCTTTCAAATCACTCCTGTCAAAAGTTTTCAAACATTAAATTAATTTTTTAAAAACGTTAGTCCGAAGTTAATTTTTATCGGAAAAAATCTTATATTGTCGAAGTAATCGACTCAGGAAATTTCTATCGAATATTTTTACTTCGATTGGTAACGAAAAACAAATTCACAAAGAAAATTTCGCCGCTGGTATGGAGGAGCCCGACGGATTCCCACCGTTGGGGCAACCTGGGGAAACGACGAATACGAAACTGGCGACAATCACTAAAAGAAAACATAACGAAGAAAACTCCGTAGATGGAGGGTGCAAGCTGCAAATAATAGCGGATAATCAACAAATGGCCAAATTGCAGAAAGAAAATGATGAACTAAGGCAAGAGATACAGTCTCTCAAGGATCTTTTCAAGCAAGGGATGAAGCCTCAAAAGACGCAGCCACAAAATCAATGGCAACAGGTAACAAAGCCGAAGAAAACTGCAAAGCAAGTAAATCCAGAGGAAGTTCTAAGTGCTGGTGGCACCAACGAGAGCCAAAATTATTTTGCAGCGCTGGAGGGATTAACCGAAGATATGGAAATCGAAGAAAACATCAGAGGTAATTTTAATCAAGATAATGACGTTAATTTCATTCAATATTTAAAGAACAAAAATAAGGAGAAAAAACCAGCCCGCAGTTCTGCTGGTTCCTCTGAAAAAGCTTCCAACAAGACAGAAAAAGTTCCGCCAATCAACGTGTTCGGACAAACCGGGAAAGATATGGTTCGGCTATTGGCAGCCGAAAATAAACTGGCCAATTTCGAAATCAAAAGAGTTAATGCCGAAAAATTAACTATAAGGACAAAATCACTGGTTGATTTCAAGTCAGCCAAAGATGCGCTGATTTCTGGGGAGGTTCCACACTTCACCTATACCCCAAAAAGTGAAAAGAATCAGACCTTCTTGTTGAAGGGTTTGGACAGCGGAGAGGATACGGTCGATCTTCTTCAGGTGCTCAAGGAGGCTGCACCAGATATTGATTTTGTTTCAGTCAAAGCCTTTGCGACAAGAAGGTCGACCATAGAAAGGAAGAATTTACCACTTTACCTGGTACAAATTGCAAATAAGAGCAGTCCAAGTGCCCTTCAACAAATAAGGTACTTAAATTTCAGAGTGGTGAGGTGGGAACGCCTCCAGAAAAGAGAAGTCAACCAGTGTTACCGGTGTCAATGATTTGGACATTCGGCTGCCAATTGTGCCATGTACTATCGTTGCGTTAAATGTAAAGACGTTCATGCTCCCGGTGAGTGCAAATTGGCTCAGACGGAGCCTAAAGAAAAATTATACTGCGTTAACTGCGGTGTTTTTGGTCACCCAGCATCATATCGAGGATGCTCCCGATATCAAGATGCAAAAGTTAAATTTGCTCCAAAGCAAACACAAGTACACCGTAATATCATACCTTCCAACTTTGTCAAGCCCGGAGTATCATTTGCACTCGCCGCTAGAGGACCAGCAGAAAATGCTGGAAATAATGTAAGTGGCAATAATGAGCTGCTTCTCAAAATTTACCAGCAACTTAATTCTTTATCGGAGAGAATCGACAAACAAGATTCAAAAATTAACTTTGCTTTTCAGCGTTTAGGTCTTTCAAATGCCTAATAATAACTTGTCATCCAGTCATATTCCCATGGATAGGCTTCGCCTCATATCGATCAACGTCAACTCTATCGACGTGATTATCTCCTTGAATTTGTTGTTAAGCAAAAGCCTGACATCATACTTCTCACTGAAACCCACCTCAATTCATGGCATTCCATGGAATTCAAAGATTTTGCATTCGTAAGAAACGATAGGGTAATAGGTGATGGGGGAGGTGGCACCAGGATATTGGTTAGAAGACCCTATCATTTGCAAAATATTGAAAAAGTCGAATTCAAAAACTTTGAATTTCTTGAAGTGTCCGTCATCAAAATTTCACTGCCAGGTGGGGATAACCTCTTCGTTATCTCTGCCTATGCAACTGGTCAAAATGTTCTCAAGTTCAAGGAGGAACTCAATTCCTTGTTTGAAATACTCGAATTGAACAGGCTGCATAGTTATTATATTTTTGCTGGTGACCTGAATGCCAAGCATACATCATGGCTAAACGCCACCAATAATCCAAGAGGTGTATTCCTGAAATGATGGATCACAGAGAACCAAATTGAATACAGGTGCAACCTATATGGGTCGGAGTTCCCAACATATCCTAGGACAAATTCATATTTGGACCTCTGCATTGCTGACGCAAGACTTGAATTCAGCTTTAATAGTCCTCAACGGAAACTGCAAGTGCTTCCTTACAATAGCGACCATAACGCAATCGTAATGGAAATCAATCATCACAGGGATGATTTCTTCCTCATTCCAGTTCAACATGAAAATCATCGGTTGAATTTCAAAAAAACAGACTGGGGAAAGTTTCAAAAGAAGTTTAATCGGGAGTACCAGAAGCAATGCCCTCCTTCTTATGATGGCAACGCTTGCTCAATGGTTCCTAATAACAGAAATCTAACTGACGATGAAATAGATCTCTATTTGTCGAAGTTAGAGAAGCTGACGTTGAAAACGATTGAGAAAGTAGTTCCCAAGATTAAACATCGAAATAATATGGAAGGATATGAAACACCAACCATCGCAATGTTGAAAAGATTGAAAAGCCTTCTTCTCACACGCGTCAACAATATTTAGCGACGATTTTTGGACTACAACCATCCCTCGTTGGCTTTGTTGAAATTACACCTGAAGAATGTCCGGAACTTAATCCGTTCATACTTCAGGAGTGAGGTCAGCAATCAATGGGCGGAAAAACTGAGGGGTATTAGCCCACAGGACCCAGATGGCGTTTTCGCGAAAGTGAATAGCTTATTCCGCAGGAAGTCTCGAGTGAAGGTATTTAATCTTGAAGTCACTAGTGATGAGATAAATCTTCTCGATAGAGCTGGTATCGAAATTGATAGTACGACTCCGGATAGAAATGGAAACAGGATTATATGTGATGGATTGCAGAAACTTGCCCTGATTGGAACACATTTAGAATTGGTTCATCTGCCAAACCAAGAGAGAAGGAATGAAATATTTTCGGAGGTCGTTGAAGCAAAAGTTTCCGACTTCAAATCAAGCCTGAACGGCCAATCAATTCTTCATTTCGATGAAACATTCACATCTGACCTCATACCGAGCTTGAATCTTATTGATTATTTTGTCAGCTATGAAGACTTGTGTTTCATATTTCGCAGAATAAACAACAAAAAATCATGTGGTACTGACGGTATTCCAAATATAGTTCTTCGACATTTGCCTGAGGTTGCTATTAGAAATTATTGCATATTGTTCAACAACATGTTGAACAATTTATATTTCCCAAATGAGTGGAAAAAGGCTAAGGTATTTCCGATCTTGAAGAAAGGAAAAGAATCTGCATGCCCTAAAAGCTATCGCCCAATCAGCTTGCTGCCTAACATCAGCAAGGTGTTTGAAGTGATACTCAACAGAGCATTAAACGCCCACATTGAGAAATATGAGTTGATGCCGAATTGCCAATTTGGTTTTCGTGCCAGGCATTCGACCATACATGCAATAACGAAAGTAACCTCAGACATCTGTTGGAAACTAAACAACAAAGAATGTGTTGGAGCATGTCTCATTGATATGGAGAAAGCCTTCGATACGGTGTGGTTAGATGGACTAGTTTTCAAACTTCTTCAGGACAGGTTCCCCAGACACCTTGTCGCCATGATGTGTAAAATGTTATACGGGAAATCGTTTGTTGTAACTGATGGAAATCTGACAACAATGCGTGAATTCAAGGTCTTGAATGGTCTACAGCAGGGAACAGTTACTGCGCCTCTGCTTTTCTCAATATTCATTTGCAAGCTATTGAACAGCTTTGATTTTAATGTCTCGCCAACGCGATCATTGGTAGCGTTTGCTGATGATCTGATCATCTATACGGCAGACCGAAAAGCTAGAATAGTTCAGAGCAATCTTCAAAAAATGTTCAATGATGTACACCTCTACACCGACAATTGGCGAATGAAAATCAATGCGCAGAAGTGCGAAACAATCTTGTTTCGGACAACGCTGCAGGGGGCCAGTCAAGACCTGAAACGTAATTGGAAGGATTTCCACATTATGGCTGGTGAGGGTAGTTCAGAACGGGTTCCACATAAATCCTGTGTTCGATACCTCGGTGTTCATCTCGATCAGTATCTGTACTATACTGAACATTTCAAAATCATGCTCAGTAAGGCACTTAAAGTAGTCATGGCCCTTCGGCGACTCTTTCATTCCAGATACATTGATCAAAAAGTCAAAGTTATTTGTTACAAGACCCTGGCTAGGCCAGTTTTGACATACGGATGCCAGATCTGGTACAACCAGAGTGCTAGTACAATGGAAAAATTAAGAGTTTTCAAAAGGAAATGTCTTCGTGCATGTACTGGTTTGTACAGAAAGCCTGAGATGGATTGGAAGCACTTTATATCGAATAGAAAAATTTATCAAACCGCTCAAGTGACAAGAGTCGATATCTTCATATTGAAACTTCTTCGGAATCATATCGCAAGATCTGTAACTGTGAGTGAAAACCCTTGGATTTCACAGCCGTTCCACCCTACAGACGGGTATATTGTGACTTGCCTCGCTACTGGCTTCGTTCCTCCAGAAGCATTCGTGTATTTGAACATGAATCGATATATTTCTGATTCTGACGGCGTCCCAATCATATATCACATATACCGACGGGCCACCGATAAGAAGATAAAATATCCTCCGAATCTGAGTTCACGAGACCAACAATTCCAATGGAGATACTCATTTGCTAGATTCGTTGAGGCTGGTCGAGCTGAGATGGAGCAATCTAGGTATTGGTGGCTGAATGACAATGTCTAAATTATTCGTGTTTATTTTCTGTTTTTGTGCTTTTTCTCGTTACTTAGTTTTTTGGATTCATCTCATTATTGCTACATCTAGTGTTGTTGTTTATTTGTATTATAATTTAGGTATAGGTTTCAATATAAGGTAACGTTTTTTTTTGTTTTTTTTTTTGATTGAACTTATTTAGAATTAGGGTGTAACATATTAGGTATAGGATATAAGTTCATTGTTGTGTTAGTAATATAAGTAATTTTTGAATAATGCTGGTTGGTTTTTTCTCCTTTTTCCAATTGAATCAAAAAATATGAAATAATCTTAATTAATTTAAATTTGCAAGTGTATTTTTTTCATTAAATGTGTTTAACTGATAACGTTTAAATTTAGAGAGCCATTCGGGCCATTAAGTTTTTTATAGTTTTATTGTTTGGAATTTGCTTTATGTTCTTTTAAAAATTTATAACGATTAGTATTAAATAAAGCGCTTTTGACTTTGAGCAAAAGCAAATCACTGAGTATAGGCATGACATCGCTGCGATTTAGAGAGCAGTCAGCTCAAAGCATATTTTGCTTACGGGGTTGTGATTGATTCTTTTACACTGTTCTTTTCAATCGCAGCTCTTTTTCATATGCGATCGCAACCTGTGATTGCTCTTTTTCAATCACTGTGAAAAAATCGCAGGTTTGCGAAATAGCATACCATCCCTACCAGTGATCTGAAAAAAATTATGGAGATATATGTTTATGAGTGCAACAACAACAAATACCTTAGAAGTTGAAATTCGCTTAGCCTTGTTAAAAATAGTATATTAGAACTTTACATTTTTCCCAATAAAATCGCATGGATTCTCTTAAACTCAATGAAATTCGTTACTTTAACACCTCTACAAAAGGACCTAATACTATGTTAGTTCGATGAAAGTCGAATCATGTCACGGAAGTTATAGCCGTTTGAACAACAACAATAACATACAGTTTTGGTGCTTTATGGAGTTTCCATCGAACCAGACTCTGCGGTTTTGATTTTATCTTCTTAAAATTTTCGGATAAGGTCAGTAACATGAATATTTTTGGGAATTTATGATGTCAGTGATTTTGGTTTTTTTGTAACAAAATGGCGACCGTTACAAATGGAGAAACAATTTATTTTCCTTTAAACGTGCACATCTCTTTGACGTGTTTCTTGACATCATTCACTGTTGGTGATTGCATATCGTAAGTTCAGTACAAAACCCTTCTGACAGAAGCGTAGGGGTGTCTACTCAACTTGTTATCCACTTTTATCGGTTATTGATTGGATATTTTTACGTCAAGGTAGAAAATTTAGCTCGAGTCAAGGTAGCATCACTTGTATTAAAGTGTAAGATTTAGCGTTCTCAAAATAATCCATAAGATCATTTGGAGTCTCTACTGTCTACTTGAAAAAATTTCTCAACGCAATCTCTTATTGAATATGTTATGTACGAAAATCCCAACAGTCCTTATTCCACATGTTCTACATACTCAAAAGTAATACCTTCAAGAATAAGTTCATATTATGGTCTAATACCTCCCTAATTGATACTTCAGGACTATCCCATATGAATCTTCCTATAAAGCGACTAACGAACAACTTCTGAACGACCAACATAAACGACAAAGTTTTCCAGGTACATCGTACCAAATCCTTAGAAAATCCTTTTGTTTCGGTGCTTGTTCAAATAGAAAATATTTCTTGTTCAATATTTCCCAAGCATTTCGGTTGGCTATCAACTCTCCTCCAATCTTCACAATATTTCTCCCCACTTCAATATCCAATCCTGTCTTATAGACAGTACGATGTTGTATTGAAGCTTAAATAGTCTTATGGGTCCTTTTTAAACAAATAAAGTAACTTCTAAACGATTGAATATGGGGGCGAAAAGATTGTGAATTCCCGCCCTAAATTGAAATATTTTCAAAGTTAATATAATCCACATAAAAAAGGACACAGTGGAGGAATATAACTGAAAGCAGGGTGGAAATAGAGGGAGAGGATTGTGAGAAATATGATAAGCGTCTATCGAAAATCCTTGAACAAAATGAATGAGTCTTGACTGGAAGTCAATCATGAACGCATTCTAAATATAACTGGTGAATAGATAGTGCTCCTTGTGAGACATACTCGTAGTTGAGAGAAAGTTTCTTAGCTACGCTACGCAGGATACGTGCACGTCCATGTATTCATATTCACCGAGATGTGTAAACTTGGAATAAATTAGTTGGATTAATGTTTGCTGATAAACGAAGTTTTGAATAAGTAATAAGGAATTATTAATGAACACGCTGGAAGGTTAGGGTAAAAGTTAGAATGCGTCCAAGATATTAGCCTATCTTCCACTTAGGTCGTCATTTTGCGAAGAATAGAAGGATGTTTCGATGTTCACCCTTCCATATGGTTTTGTAGCTAAGTGATAAGACCTGATTTGTAATTCAATGAAGTCTGCACTATTTTCAGGGATACTTGCGGAAACGCATAAATTATGATTAAGGTTATGAAAGGATGTGATGTTTGGTTGGTAATTTTAGTTCACCATTTTGTATGGTATGACCTGAGGAACAAAGGCTAATTTTAAATTTAATATTGAAACTTGAACAATTTAAAACTGTTTTCTTGATGAGAATTTCTGGTGTGCCGAGTTAATTTATTTATTTATCGTAATCGAAGAGTCCGTGGCTCCTGGGCAAAGTTTTTAATGTGACGCCTACGCCCGGGAATCGAAGTGATTCCGATCCCGAACCCTTGCAACCGGCCAGATGGGTATGTCCTCGAAGTGCCGGCGGACTTCATCTGTCGTGCGGATATCGTTGCGGAGAAAATATTTCTTTTCTTTCCAAATTTTTAAGATATGTGGATATAAATATTCGAAATATAAAATTAATCCAAACCCCGACACATTTCGAGACATACCCATCTGGAAATGCCCCTCCACCGTGGCCATCGAAAAACTATGCCACTGGCGACAAATGGAGAGGCACATTGCCGCCATGTGGCGTGCCATTCCACACACATCTGTTTTGTCCGATGTGACAGCGGTTGGATTTGACAGCCACATGGAGAAAAAGTAGAAAGTTGTGGCAATTTGAGTGATTTTTGTAGTTTTTTTTTGCTAAATACTCATTTAATGTTGAAGTTTTGTGGAAAAAAGGTGCAGAATTTCGATAGATGTGTTTATAAATCTTAAAGATAGTATTACAATTTCTGTGAAATATAGAAACGGATGAAGTTTGGCTTTTGACGCGAGTGTTCATTTATAATAGCTTAAGTCCTTTCTTGAAAAGCGCTCGCTCTCAACAATGGCCCGAGTAAATGAATCCTTACAAGTAAGCTTTGCTTTTGGTTTTTTTTTTATCAGTTTTCATGATTATTGATAACTCAAGTATTGAAATTGTGATCAATCTGAGCAATCGATTTCTCTAACATAGATAGTTCATATATAGAATGCTGAGTCTTGGCTCGTTTCGTGCATTGAAATTAAATAATATATGAATACATTATCTATAGTGTCTAAGGTTTTTTTTTTATATTAAGGTTTTCTAATGTTGGTGGCGGAATGTTGGCGCGGTCCTGGATGTGTTTAAAGCTATTAAGAGTTCATCGCCCCCTCGTCGTCGAAGCGCCTCAGCATTCGACCCGCCTAAAAATCTACCCACCCGTAGAAAGTCAATAGCTACATTTAGTGGTGCTAATAGTAGCAATCCGAATATTGTGGAAGACGAAATGCCATTTGACGGACAAAAGAATCAACGGAGGGGATTCTGCTTCATCACGGTCGAGTCAGAACAAGTAAGTGGCATAGTGGAATATCGGCAGTGCCGGATGGTGGTTTGTAGGAGTACTAGATTCTAATGTGGAGGGATGGACACCTGCGGCTCATTTGGGGCAACAAATTGAAAAATATTATGGAGCTGCAGTCGAAACCAGGACAAAATAGTCAACTAATCTTCAACCCTAAATCAGTACATTTGGCACGCTAACCTTAAAACTAACATCAATGTCAATGCATCGGAAAGACAATAGACCGTTCAAAATTGTGAATATTTTCATAGTCCAAATCCGACGACTCAGCGGATCTTACACTATGACCTTGAATCATATCTGCCACGCACATTTATGTATAAGGATAATCTCAAAAGCTATAAAACCTCAAATGCCCTTCTCGTCGTAATTGAAAGCCAATATATATTCTAGTCTGTTATCACGTACTGCATTAACAATCACTTGAAGCAAAACACCAGAAACTAGCACATTTGAAAAAAAAAAAAACGAGCGTACCTAGTATTGATTGGATGCATCGTTTTTCCACGTGAAGATATATAGCATTTTAAAATGTTTAAGATTAACAATCTCAGATTAAAATCAAGAACAGAAAAACAGTCTAATGTATAGATCAAAAATAAAAAAAATCTAAGTAGAAATCAGTAACATGTATTAAGAGAAATATTCAAAACAGATCCTCGAACAAAACCTAATCATGTTTACTACGAAGGGGAGTGCTTTAAGTAAATGTGTGTCCTTAAAATAAACTAAGACTCAAAAGCAACGAGTGGCTGGAAAAGCTAGTTTGTGTGTCATACTAATGAACCTGGGAGTGAAAAACAAGAATCACCATGCCTGTGAGCTGTGAATAATAAGTAGTGACAACCAGCAATCATTGCACACGTTGACAGGGAAACCATGTTCGGACTCAACGATCTGATGCAAAATTTGGAGCTTAAGGCGTCAAAATGACCAATGCAAGGCTACACAAGGTTTACTAGCAGTTAGCCATAAGTTGAAAACAATTTAGTAGAAAAAAATGTCCCACAAGTTTTCCATATAAGAAACCTACCAAGAAAATAACATCGGACTTACACGATCATTAGATTTTAAACGAATATATTAACCTCATAGACTATATGTGACTTAGTAAAAAAAGATTGTTCTTTTTTTTTGCTCTCGAAACAACGGAAATCAAAAATTTTAAAAATTTTGCTGAATACCTATATTCGCATTTTTGTTACATATGCAACTGAATTTCCTTTTTTTTAATAATTGGATGCTTATCATGACTGGCACTGAATACAGTAACAATGGTGTTAAAACCCACGCACTCAATATATCAAGATTAAAGAACGCATAATTAGTACTAAATAGAATCAAGGTTACCAATGAAAATCACTACAGATAAGTGAAGCAAAAATAATAAAATTACAATTGATAAAAGCCTTAGGAAACAAATCATATTTTTCCCAAACGGTTATTGGAAATAGTTCTATAACATTCAAAATTCGAAAAAAGGAAGTTCCTAAACGCTTATTGATTTAAATTTATCATAGAAGTAATTAGCTTTTTTGGAATGAAACCCTTAGAAACCTTTACATCAAACCCTTCATTTAACTTGTAAGACATTAAATATTAGATGCAAATAAGTTTAAACAAATAATAATAATAATTATGACGTGGAGAAGTTAGGGATGTGATAATTATAATTAGATATAAATAATAACCATAACGCATAGTAATTTAAGATATCGTTACTTATAATTAGCTAGCTTATCATCATACAAAAAAAAAATAATAACGATTACTAGTAGTAAGTAAGTTGTAATAAAATATGACAACCCATAATAATGCTAGTAAATAACAACAAAGTAATAAATAACGATCAAATGATAACAACAGTAGACAATAACCTACTAATATCTTAACCATATTGTGCTATATTCGTCACTGGGTTATGTCCGAATATATTACTTAAGCTTTATTTAAATGCCACGACAATTTAATCTGGAGCACAAAGCTTAGAAAACAGAACATTAGAATATCAATTCGAATTCGATAATTCAGCGTAGTATCGATAAATTCATTGATGTAATGAAAGAGTAGACAAAGTATAGAAAAAGGAACGAACTGGGAAAGCGAAATCTACACGAAATAATGCGATTTTAGTATTCAGATCTGATTTAATTTAAGTATCTAAAAGTATGTCACTTTTCGCATATTCATACGATTAATACCAACTAGTACATACTAACATACGCCAAGTTCATTTACAAATGAGTTCCTGTCTCGCTGAGGTTAAACGGCAGGAGTCAAAAACTTCGATAATGAACGCGAAAAATAAAAAAAAAAATGTACCGCGTTAATCTTCTAGAATCCCTAGGAAGCTTCAAAAGCACGAATGATAAAGGGTAGGAAATTCTCATACAGATTCCGACCAACTAGGATCTCAAATTAGAGTAGCTTACAAGATTAGGATAAATAAAAATAGAAATATTTTTATGGAATAAGCTCAAAATTGCCTGACGTAATCGTTTAGTTGCAACAAATATAAACCCATTTAAAATAAACACCTAGAGCAAAACAAACACTTAGTGATACATACACAAGTTAAAAATTCATAGAGTATAACATATAATCCTCTTGATAAGAATAACGCATACACTAAACAATATATTTGTAACATTTAGAGAAAGACTCAAACAAAGAAGATCAAAATTAATAATGAAACGACTGTTAATTGTAACACCATTTATTAAAATATCCGAATAATGTAAAAGAACGTTTCAACCTATATCCAATCTGTTTTCCCGTTTTTCCACTTTGATAAGAAATGAATAAAGCCATGAATTGCTAAAAATTTAACCACGACTTTCCTTTTCAGCGGTTCTTCTTTTTCAGGGGGAAGAGAGAGTGTAGGGTAGGTATGCCGTCGCGAGGGTAGGGTTTCGACAAACCCGCTGAGGTCGGTTTCGCGTCGCGCGCGGTACGCGGTACCTTTGATGGTTTCGTTATTTTATTTAGAGTAGTCTTCGTCGGGTTGAGTTAGAGTAGTATACTTTTCGGTACCGCGTCGGAACTTCGGGAACGTGAAATAGAAATTAGATTTTGGCATTCTTGACTGGTGATAAGAAGAAATACGGAGTAACGTAACGTAGGTTCCTTCTCCGTATGGTTTGTTTTGATAACGCGTTTTGGAAAACGGGCATGTTCAGGTGGCTGAAATATTGTAATTGAGCGTAACCCATTCGGAGACCCGCGACCGAAATCCTCTCCGAACTAGCTGGCCGACAAGCAGCCACCGCGTGAATGGGTTACGGTGCACGGATTGGTTGACCTGTTGGTACCATCCGTTGGCACTACTCAGACTTAACGTCTAGAACCGATGAGAGGTCGGTTCCGCGTTCGAATTAAAAGGTAGAAAAAGCATTACAAGTTACTGGTGAGATTACTTTGTAATCAGTTTTTAACAGTGAAAGCGAAATTTTCCATTTGCAAAATGTTTAATGCTTCATGAAGATGATGCTATCTGCTACATGAACGGGGTTTTAGGCATCGTGTGCATATGTACCAAGATCGAGTCGATATTTAAAGCCCTCTTAAATGATTTTTACATCTTATTCATACTAAAATGAAACCTTCTAAGCCATATTAGGCCATGAATACCCTCAATGAAGTCTCTGTTGGTTCTGAAACTAATAGTCCAGTTAATGAAGGTACGGCGAAACTGGACCATTTTTTCTGTCACCACCGGTTTGCAGGAAAATTTGGATTTAGGCTCTACTTAGCCTCTACTCCAAAGTTAAAAATGTTCCAAAGGTTGGAATATTTTTTTTTAAGTATCAATTAATTAAATCTGAAGTTAGGTGGTTATAAACATTACGTCTTACGGTGCAGCCTCTACTAAAACTGCAAATTCCATCTCATAAATGTTACGAATATTTCCAAAAAAAAATTTTAAGTGGAAATCAGAATAAACCTATGGCTATTGAATCGGTTAACATTTTGCGAATAGTTTGTTGCAAAAATTACAAAATACTAACTAAATAGCATGTTTTCATTAAAAAATGCAGTAAATCGTGGAAAGTACTTGATTTACCGAGTTGATTTAAGCTGCGTTTAATAGATCTAAGTTATTTACATTGAATTTAGTCATCAAAAATTAAAAAAAAAAAATTACAAACAATTTTCTAACGGAAAATGTGTAATATGCACACACGGAACAAATATCAGGCATGCATATTAATTTGTAACAAATTTGCACATTTTATTCTAGAAATTTTTTCTTTAAATTTTTGATGAGTTAATTCAATGTAAATAACTTACATCTATTAAACGTAGCTTAAAACAACTCGGTGCATTGAGTAGATTCCGTGATTTATTACATTTTTTAACGAAAACGTGCTATTTTGTTTGAATTTTGTAATTTTTGCAAGTAAATTTTCGCAAAATGCAATCAATTGAGGCATTAAAAAATATTGTCGCGTGTTATGGTTCGCGGCCAATAATTTTAATTTTCCGGGAAAGTGAAAACGCAATGTCTTTTTGATTAAATTAAAAGAGTTTATTTATTTACTAAAAATGCACAATCACTCATTCAGCTATTTCACAATTTTTCTTTTCAGTTTATCAAATTTTATAACAACTGTATCACAAAAATCACTCCACTATGAATCAATCAATATCGCCTTTTAATTCGCACTCCACACTATCGCAGTTTACTATATTGCGGTTGTAATGAATCCCCCCATTCATTCAGCTCACCTTTATATAGGGTATCTAGTCATTCAATCCATTTCTTGTACATTGATGAACTAGCTGGAATGTTCGAGCAGCTTAATGAATGGCCGTGACGTCACTTTCAGATGTTGATCATGCTTGGCGGGTTTTTGAGTACATTCGTCTGTTGATGTTCTTGATGGTTGTGAAAACAACTGTGACAGTAGCTCGCAGAATTATTCGTACATGTAACAATATTATTCAGGCGAATTCATATGCTTTATAGACATTGATGCTTGATTGCTTATTCTACTGTTGAATTATCCAGTGTAGTCCTGCGAATCATATTTATTTGCCACGGTACTTGCCCTTCTTGGCTGATGAAATATTCCTTATATTTATCTCTGACATAAATAGCGTCTTGAGATGGATTCCTTGACAAAGATTCAATATCAAGCAGACAAGAGTTGTTGCTGTTATCTGCAGTAGAATCAATTAAAATTTTTTCGGGTTCAAGTGTGTCCTGCGCTTTTTGGATTCTGAAAAAATTATGACGGCAGCAGGCAGCTAACAAAATTTTATCTACCATGTCCGGCTGTACTTACAATGTTCCATGAAATACTCTAAATGGAGTCCATAAAATGCGAAAAGCATTATCTACACATTGGCGTGCACGTGATAATCGATAATTAAATATTTTATTCGCATCATTGCTAATGAGTCTGTCTTTGTGGTATTGTTTCAACAAGAGACAATTTTGTATGGCATACGTTGCGAGTTTTGAGTCAATGGTTCATCCTGTGGAACATTCAACGCCTTCTGCTCAAATAATTTTCCCATCAATGATTTTTCGTATATGCCGCCATCGCTGTTTCGTCCATAAGCGCCCACGTCAATCATGATAAATTTGTATTGAGCATCTACAAGTGCTAGTAATACAATGGAATGTTGTTTTTTATAATTATAAAAAGTAGAACCAGCGTTGATTGGACAAATAACGTTCAGGTGTTTTCCATCTAATGCTCCAATACAATTTGGAAAGTGCCAAAAATGTTTGTAGTCTTTTGAAATATCGTCCAACATTCCTTCTGAAGTTGTAGGCATAAAAATAGGTGACGTATTCTTCCAAATAGCTTCACAAACTTCTCGCACTATAACTCTCACAGTGAAAAACCCCCTACCATAGCTGAACGCTAGTGACCGAAAAGTGTTTCCAGTAGCTCCCGCAGGGGGAATGCCGGTCGACAAGAGCACTCTTGGAGGCTAGCATTCTTTGGGGAGTTCCACCCCCACGTACCCGAGGAAACTCCCGCAGGGAGAAAGCAAGAGCACTCTTGGAGGCTAGCATTCTTTGGGGAGTTCCGCCCCCACGTACCCGAGGAAATTCCCGCAGGGAGAAAGCCGGTCGACAAGAACATTCTTGGAGGTTAGCATTCTTTGGGGAGTGCCACCCCCACGGACCCGAGGATATGGGGGGTGCCGTGAGGTTCCCTCCTGGGATAACAGGTAACGACTCTGATTGGATCTGGACTACGCTTTGGACAACGAACTGGAATTGACGCTTTGGGCTGGCGGATATGATGGTTTGGACCTAGTTGCTTTGCACAGTAGCGCCGAGGTGAAACTCGTGTGTGAACGGCTGTAATTCAACTATCATACCGTCTCCGTCCCGATAAAACCTTGGCAGGCCTCGGAGTACGTTCGAAGTTCGCACCATTGGGTTGGTGGTGTAGGTTCGGTTGAGACGGACTCCCGATTAGCGCTGATCTGGTTCTGAGCACTTGTTCCCATAAGGGCTTGTGCCAACCCTCGCATGGCCTCCCTGCTCTGCAAAGATAACCATGGGGCCAAAAAGGCGACTACACACACGAATGGAGATAGCGGTTCCAAGGGGGACCCAGCAAGACTGGAGCAACCAAAAACAAAAGACCAAAAAAATTCAAAAAAAGAAATGAAAAATAATAACAACAGCGACGACCCAACCAGCGGTTGCAGCCACGATGTCAACAGTACATCGAGAGCTGTATTAACCACAAAAAAACGAAGACTAACACGACGACAGTGACGGTAGATGAAAAACGGAAAACAGCAGACAGTCCTGTTCAGACTGAGATTCCTGCGACGTTCGGGCACAGCAAAAAAATTATGCGAACGCCCGAGCGTCCTATAAGGAGAAGCGGGAAACTCTGCAGGATGCTTCAGGTGTCCGAGCAATGGAAGATAACATAAAGAGCACCAAAAATTCGATTGTCACCGCTGCGATCGTTACTGAAGCGACCGATGCAAGGGTTACAAATCCCGACATTGCAACGAAAAATCCAGAAGATAACGAGGAGATTACGGCACTAAAAACAAAGAGTGACCAGACACCGCGTGATTGTACCGCCAACGTTGAAAATGCGGCGGAAGTACTGCACTCGGAAACGGAACGCGATAACCTCTCCCAAGGATGGTTGCAAGGTACAATTGCGGCCCAGCGATATGAGGAAGAGAGGCTACTCCATAAAGCGACAGATGTTCTGAAAAGAATACAGGCTGCATGCGACTCCCCAAAAATCAGTAAAACAGCAAATGCAGGGCTCTTTGAACTTGAGGAGCTCCTGGATCGCATAGGGCACTATTGGAGGAGCTGGTTAAGGGGCGAAGATGAACAGAAAGCTAAAGAGGCGCTTGGGGCAAAATCTAAAGGCGACATGCAGATAGCTCCATCATTAAAAGTCAATAAAAGAATGGCGCCTAGCCCAATCGAAGGAGATCGGGGTAAAAGAAGGAAGGAAGGGGCACTTGATGGGCGTGGAGCACCAGATCACGGGTTTCAGACAGTGATTACAAAAGGAGCGAAGAAAGCCGCCAAGAAACTCCTTCAAAAAAAGCCAGAAATTAAAGTTCGCGCGGACGCCCAATTAGAAAAAGGACCTGATGCAAAACAGGAGAGGCAGAAGCCCCGACGAAGATCCCGGCAGCAGGCACTGCTTGTAAAGCCCCAAGATGGTCGATCCTACGCGGAGGTACGGTGGGACATCAGGGGAAACGTAAGGCCCGAAGACACCAATACTACCATTAAAGTAGTACGACCAACGCGGTCCGGACACATACTGGTCGAATTCTGAGCAGAGGCCGGCAATAAAGAAGCATTCTGTGACGCAGTAAAGAAAGTCCTTGGCAAAAGCGCAACTATGGCCCCGCTCGAGCCGATGACAACGATCGAAATACGGGACATTGACTGCGTGACGGATCTGGCCGAGGAAGAAGAGGCCATCAAAAAGGAGTTCCCTAGCGTGGGAAGGATCAAAGTGAGACTGACACCAGAAAACAACAGAGGACAACGCATGGCCATAGTTAACTTGACGGAATAGACGCCGAACAATTCCTGAACAAGGGCAAAGTACGAATAGGGTGGGTTGTCTGTAGGATACGCCTCTTCAATGTTTCAAATGCCTTGGTTATGGTCACACCACACAAGTATGCAAAGGACCCGATAGGAGTTCCCTTTGTTACAAATGCGGTGAAACGGGACATAAAAGGAAAGAGTGTACGAAGGAGGCAAACTGTTTTCTTTGCAAGGATGCTGATCCAAAACCTGATTTTGGACACGCCTTGGGATCAGGAAAATGCCGGGTGTTCCAGGAAGCCCTAGCCAAGGCCAAATTAGAGCTACGATGACCCGCATCTTGCAGCTAAACCTACACTGGAGTTCAACCGCCCAAAATTCGCTTGAGCAGTTTGCGAGGGACAGGAAAGCCGACTTCTTGCTGCTGAGTGAGCAACACTATAATAAAAGTCCTGCGTTATGGTATTCTGATGAAACTGGTACTGCCGCCATCTGGGTTCAGAACAGTGACTTTCAAGCGGAGAGTTGTGGACGGGGGGATGGTTTCGTGTAGGTTCGGTGCTCAGGGATCACCTTCTTTAGTGTGTACTTGACGCCTAATGAGTCGATATCATCTTTCCAAGCCAAGCTTGATGCTCTGGAGGGCGCTATCTCGTACGCAGAGGGCAAAGTGCTCGTTGGGGGTGTTTCAACGCTAAAGCAATCGAATGGAGCATGCCTCAGACGGATCCGCGGGGAAAACGAATCCTGATAATGGCGGCCAGGACGGCCCTCGTCATACTAAACTCCGGAAATACGCCGACTTTCCGCCGTATTGGCTGTGAGGGAACCATACCGGACGTGACAATTGCCTTGGCGTCCTTAGTACGAAGGATACACAACTGGAAAGTATTAGAGGACTACTCAGCCAATGATCATCAGTGCATTCTGCTTGAGATAAGTGATGCTGTCTTCCGACGCCCGTGCTCTCGGCCTTCTACAACCGGATGGAACATCGGAAGGATGGACGTCGAGAGGTTCGTCAAGGCTCTCACAGCAGGTGAGCCGCTGCAGGGAGCTTCGGAGGGGATAGAAGAACGGGCAGCTGAAGACGTGGTGAACTCTACTATTATCATCATTACGACTGCTTGCTGCGCTTCTATGCCCCGTCGAAAACCCCGGCACGGCAAGCCCCCAGTGTACTGGTGTTCAACTAAAATTGCTGAAAAGCGAAGGGAGTGTCATAAGCTTCGACGTGAGGCTCAACGGGCGCGGAACTGTGACGAAGCATGCAAGCAGGTAGCAGCATATAAGTCGGCAAGGAAATGCCTTCGCATATTGATCAATAATAGTAAGGCTCGCTGCTGGCAAGAACTAGTGGACAATGTGAACAAGGATCCGTGGGGCCTTGGCTACAAGCTGGTCATGGGGAAACTTGGTGCCCTACGGAAGCCTTGTATACATGACGCGGAAAAGATGGACGCGATAGTGCGGGGAATCTTCCTCGCCCATTCCGTCCGTGTTGACTTTGTCCATGGTGAAACAGCAGTCGAGTGTCCACTCTTCACACAGCTGGAGCTGGAGGATACAGTCCTCTCATTGAAAACGAGGAAGGCTGCAGGTCCAGATGGTTTCCAGCTGAGGTGTTGCGGCTCGTCTATCACCATTGTCCTGACTTGCTGCTCAGCACACTCAACGCTTGCCTACGGGACGGGGTTTTCCCGGTACGATGGAAGGTGGCGAGGCTCGTGCTGATCAGCAAGGGGAAGGGAAATCCCGAATCGCCGTCTGCATACCGCCCGTTATGCATGCTAGACACGGCTGGGAAAGTGCTAGAGAAACTCATCAAGGGAAGACTCACTGACGCGATTCGTGCTGCTGGGGACCTATCTCCTTGGCAGTACGGTTTTAGAGCAGGACGTTCTACCATTGATGCGATTGCAGAGGTGGTGAGCGCGGTCCAAAAGGCAGAGGCATATAGTCGTACCAAGCGACGGATCGTCCTGTTGGTGACACTCGACGTCAGGAATGCCTTCAATTCCGCTAGATGGGTGGATATTCTGGATACGCTGGAAAACTCTTTTAAAGTTCCAGAATATCTTATGTGGCTTTTGAGAAACTACCTTAAGGACCGAAGCCTGCTCTACGAGACGACACAGGGCCAACGAAGGATGGAAATTACATCGGGTGTTGCCCAGAGATCTATCCTTGGTCCGGACCTGTGGAACGTGTCTTACGGCGGGCTACTAAGACTTGAGATGCCAGATGAGTCGGGCTTGGTCGGCTATGCGGACGATGTTGCGGCTCTGGTCGCTGGACGCACCGTTGAACAAGCGCAACTTGGACTAGATATGCTAATGCGCCGAGTGAGGGACTGGCTGCTCGCGGGCTGAGTTTAGCACTGGAGAAAACCGAAGTGGTCATCTTGACAAAAAAGAGAATCCCTAGAGTAAGGATAATCAGTATTGGAGACATACAAATCCAATCGAAGCCAGCGGTGAAGTACGTGGGGCTACTGATCGACTCGAAGATGAGTTTCTCTGAGCAAATCAGGGCAACGGCTGAGAAAGCTGCTTCGGGAATATCGGCTCTGAGTCGACTTATGGCCAACGTAGGGGAGCCTAGTCCATCAAGAAGACGGCTCTTGATGAGTGCTGTAGAGTCAGTGCTACTGTACGGAGCAGAGGTGTGGGGCGACGCTCTCAGTAAGGAGGTATACCGGAAACGTTTGGCACGGGTACAGAGAAGAGGAGCACTGAGAATTGCATCTTCGTATCCAACAGTCCCCGACTCGGCGGTGAGAGTTATTGCAGGCGTGATACTTATCGCCCTCCTTGCTAGAGAGCGCCGCGCTATGTACCTGCGCCGTAACGAGGATGCGACGGAGTTAGTTGTCCGCGAAGAGAGACAGCGCTCGCTCAACGATTGGCAGCATTCTTGGGTGAATTGCACGAAGGGAAGGTGGACTACGCGCTTTATCCCGGATGTGAGACCGTGGCTGAATCGAAGGCATGGTGAGACTGACTTCTATCTGACCCAGCTTTTGAGCGGGCACGGGTATTTTCAGTCTTATCTGCACAAGATCGGTAAGTCACGGTCTCCCGATTGTCGGTTTTGCCCAGTAGAGGAGGACAATGCCTATCACACATTTTTTGCGTGTACAAAATAGGTCAGGCTGCGAAGGGAACTTTGCAGGGAGACGGGGGAGCTCACCCCGGATAATATAGTTGCGGTGATGCTCGAATCGGTTGACAAATGGAACCAGGTGGCACATTATGCTCGGGCAGTCCTAAAATATAAAAGGGACTCACAGCAGCCGGGGGCGCTGGGGCTGGGGGATCGCTCTACTGGCAATTCCTCTTCCCCTCTCCCCTCCCGCTAGGAAAGGGATTCCCCAGCTTGAAGGCGCTCCACGGCGTAAAAAACGAGACCTGGCCCGAAGTAATGTGTCAAACGGTTCCAGGCTGGGCTCTCAGGTTGACAGGGGAGGTGTTTAGTGGGTAGTCCAGTCGTGCATGGGAGTCCCACACTCTGTACATAAATAGCACTCACCTCCCTACCACAAAAAAAAAAAATCAGTATCTAAATATCTGACAGTCAAGAACTCATAATTATTACTTCTGATTCCAGTGGCTTAAAAATCGGACAGTAAAGAAATCATAATTATTTTATCTTTTAAAGTAAATAAATGCAACGATGAGTAGACAAAACTCAGAAACGCTTTCGCCAGTGCGTTGAAACGACGTAGAAACAAATAAAGTGGACAAGCTACGGCAGGCTTCGTGCCATGGAACCATGAAGAGAGCATGCGTTTTCTCCTTCCTTATATGGAATGTCGGTTGACAAAAACAAATATTATGACCGAACCCGAATCACCGTCTGCTTCTGTAGATGACCGTTTTGAAAGTGGTACAAAAAGTGCAAGTTCTACTTACAATTATGAATCTTTTCGAAAACGACCAGTTTGGCCAGTGAAGAACCAAATAAAAAAAAAGGAATTAGAAGATCTCTTCGATTTAATGAAATCCTCCCATGAATTAAGACCTCAAAAACTTAACGTAAAACAAGATATGGATGAAACTGACTTATTCTTCCTGAGTATGAAAGCAGTTAAAAAGCTGCCAAAAGTGGAACAAACTAAAATTAAATTAAATTTGCACACCGCTATCTCCCAAGCCAAAATACAGCCATTGGAAGACAAGGAAAACATTATACGACCGCCAATTAACATTTTGTCGGAACAAATAATCCAGTCAGCTCCACAGGATCCGCTCTCCATAAACATCGAAGCTCCAGCAGACTTTCCGCCACCAACAAACAGCCACTCAACTCCCCACACTCAATTTTCAACAGACGTTCCGTTAACAACATCAAACTCAAACAAAAAAACATATTACGAAAACATCGATTTTCAATAATAGACGTAATTAAAATTAATTATTCTTATTCTTATAATTTTTGAAAATTATTAGTTTTTTTCTCAATCATATGCAAAAAATAATGTGAAATAATACTTGATTTGAATGTTTTAATTTAATTTTTAAATAAATCAAACTTACTTTAAACATAACGCAAGTCTTTCTCTAGTTCCTAATGATTTTCGAGACCTATATATCTATTTTTTTATGTCTCCTTGAATCAGTGAATGAATTTCCTTAAATTGAGTTTTGTTCATTCTGAAGTATTCATGGAATTTCTCTTCGTGACATTCTAGTTCTTTAACTAGACAATGAAATTCATTTTTTTGCTGTCTCTTCTTTTTTTCTCAAGAAGGGTCATTTGTAAGAGAAATTGAAGATATCATCAAAATCACTATCCGAGTTCGACGAAAACATAATGTCCATATAAATACTGTAAAGGCAGATTTAAACTGTTAAAAGTTAAATAAAAACTAAAAAGAAGAGAGGAATTCAATATTGAAAAATGCGCCACAATACGACAGATTAGTGTGCACACTCCATCTGACGCCACGACACGACACACCACAACACAACACAAAAGTGTGTCTCTGGCATCACGTGAGCTTTGATTCGCATAGGTGTCAGCTCGCATAATGTCAACGCGGCTTTAAAAAAGTATACAGATGAAATTAACCCCTTACTGCATGACTTTTTATTTTGCGCTGAAAAAATATATGTGATTTAAAATAGCAAATAAAAAGACACGTATTTTTTTATTTTTTATTTATTTTTAGTTTTTATTAGAGAAATTATTTTTTTCTGTTTGGTTCAAATATGGCACAACATACATAAAGTCAAAGTCAAAGTCAAAAGCGCTTTATTTAATACTAATCGTTAAAAATTTTAAAAGAATATAAAGCAAATTCCAAACAATAATAATCAAAAAACTTAATGGCCCAAATGGCTCTCTAAATTTGTACGTTATCGTTAACTCATATCATCAAAAAAAAAAAAAACTATAGCAAATTCAATTAATTACGATTATTACATATTTTTAAAATTTAATTGGAAAAAGGAGGCACAACATACATAAATTGCTGCATAATTAGTAATTCATTTCATACATTTTTACGTATGAAAAATTATAAGGTATGGAACAGAAGGAAGCAGTTTCCCTTGTCATTGAGACATAAGTTTATTTTACACTTACGACATTGAATATATGATCTTCCATTACACTCCGGTATCTTACAACGCTGCCTGGTTGTCCAAATAGGGAGATGATTCAACTGGTCTAGACGCACATCCTGAGATGGCATTACTGCTGCTGGTCCTCTTGCCTTCTTTACTTCGATCATATTTTCAAGAGCATGTGACGGTCGTCCTCTTTTTGTACTGCTACTAGGCTTATTGACCCAGCACAAGGCTTCTGCTACAGCTACCTTGAAGTCCGCTAGTGCAAGGAATTCTTGGTCCTCAAATCTACGCCGATATAGTAGCCAGGCATTTGTAATGATTTTTTTAATGCCCGTGTAGGACACGGGTGCCGATGGTCTGGTATAAGTGTCAGCGAGCTATAAACAACACCGAGCTCAGCTGACTGGCTTCGCTTAACGACCGCGTACGCGTGCTTGACGACTAGCATTTGCGGGATCATATGAGGCGGGTTCTTGTCGAGCCACGAAGCTACACTACAAAATACTTATCACGCGTACTCTACTCTACAAGACGCACCGATCAATTTTTGTTGTCTTTAGAAAAGTTCTATTAGGTGTCAATTAATCTACTCTACAGAAATTCAATATTGTTTTGCCTCGTTAAAGTTAGCGGACACGGAGGCTTGAGACAAACGCAAACATTACACAAAAAGCAACCGCTACCTTCACCGAAGAAGGTCGCTGCATTACAAGGGGAATGTCAAACCTAAAGATGTTAAAGTGGCTGAAGTGAACCACTCATCTCTGCCTAAAGGATGGAAACTTGACGGATGCAGTTTACTTTACACTAGTAAAACAACAAACTAAGCAGTTTCGACGAGGTGACCACCTTATCTCTTCAGGAGCAGCCACTCCTGATCACCACGGGGCTGCTCGACTGCTTATGTTTATTACAGGACAGTCTCTTTGATGCCGACCCAGACATGGAGAGACTGAAGGATTTCGCTCTTCACTTGTAAAGAAACAATTGTTTCCGCAGTGGAGAGATGGTTGTTATAATTTTAGGCTCCTCTCCTTGAATACAAGTCTCTGTCTTCAACGAAAGTATGCTAATAAAAACCGCTAACCAATCATTAGAACAAATCGGGTGTCGGTCAGGATTAATTGATGATGCGGATTTTATCACTGCCGGCCATCAGATTAGCTCCCAGCAAAAACTGACGCAACTCCAAGCAATGTATTTGAAAACCCCTGGCACCATCAGTTTGTTTAAAATTAGAACTGTCCGACTACAAACTTTATAAAAATGTGCACACCTTTCTTTTGGTAACATTAAGGGACGAACTACTCTATAACATCATCGGCATGTTCAGGCGGCAGAGCCACCACGAACGAAGAACTCCAGAAGATGCTATAGACCTTATTATACCGAAGACAAGACAAACAACACCAAAAGAAAGTTTATCGGTGACTCTATCTTTACTTTACGGAACCCTCCAAAGTATGCTACGTTAATATCAAATGGTGAGGGCGACAATAAAAATTGAATCGGTTCATCTGCCGACAGCAAAATTAAAAATGTGAGAACTCGAAGGAGAGTAGTGTTGTTTCGCCTTCGGGCCCCACGTTGGGCGCCATTGTAATGATTTTTTTAATGCCCGTGTAGGACACGGGTGCCGATGGTCTGGCATAAGTGTCAGCGAGCTATAAACAACACCGAGCTCAGCTGACTAGCTTCGCTTAACGACCGCGTACGCATGCTTGACGACTAGCATTTGCGGGATCATATGAGGCGGGTTCTTGTCGAGCCACGAAGCTACACTACAAAATACTTATCACGCGTACTCTACTCTACAAGACGCACCGATCAATTTTTATTGTCTTTAGAAAAGTTCTATTAGGTGTCAATTAAGCTACTCTACAGTAATTCAATATTTTTTTTGCCTCGTTAAAGTTAGCGGACACGGAGGCTTGAGACAAACGCAAACATTACACAAAAAGCAACCGTTACTTTCACCGAAGAAGGTCGTTGCATTACAAGGGGAATGTCAAAGTGAACCACTCATCTCTGCCTAAAGGATGGAAACTTGACGGATGCAGTTTACTTTACACTAGTAAAACAACAAACTAAGCAGTTTCGACGGGGTGACCACCTTATCTCTTCAGGAGCAGCCACTCCTGATCACCACGGGGCTGCTCGACTGCTTATGTTTATTACACATTGACGGTGACCATGTCGATCATGTGAAAAAATATTCTAAGGTAAAATTTTTTTGACCGTATTTAGATTCTGTAATAACCCAGGAGTGCATCTCAGTGATCAACGCCACCCATATGTTAATTATATACTATTACAGCTTTTGGACATGGAATTGTCATATATGTTTTTTCTTTTTTGTTAAACGTCTCACATCTGCAAGTGGTTCGCTGCCTACGTAGGTAGAGGCCAAGTTAACAATTCTGTTGTCATACCACGTCGTCACAGAAATGTCGACATTATCCACCGTTGTGAGTTTTTCAACAACAGTACCCCTTCCTTTTTTCTTTAGTTCCTTTTCCGAGGGAACTTTATACCCAGGAATGCAGTTTGATTTAATAGTACCTAATGGCAAGACCCCTTTCTTTGTCAAATAAACAAACAGCGGCAATGATGTGTACCAGTTATCGAAGAAAAGTCTGTAATTTTGTGCCTCTGGAATAGTTCTGGCAAGACGAATTACCACATTTCTTGACGTGCTTATGTTTGGTAAACCTTCAAACGCTTCTTTCGGTCCACGAGCTCCTGTGTATAATTCGAAGTCATAGCTAAAACCTGACGAACCGCTAAGTACGAAATTTTTAAACCCCCATATATGGGGTTTTTTGGGATTGTATTGCCTCATGGTTGAGCGACTTTTAGTTGGAATTATCTGCTCGTCCACAGCCATATACTTCTACTTAGGGATGTTTAGCAATCGCTCTCTAAGCTGGTTCAAGAATGGACGAAGTTTGTGTAACGGGTCATAGCCTGGTTGCCCCTTAGTCACTTGCGTTGAATTTTCATTTAAGTGAATATAACGTTTAATCTCTTCAAAACGGTTACATGACATGACTGTGCTAACTCTGGGATGTCCTAATGTTTCACTCCAGTAATCTCTAGTAGATGGCAGTTGAATTATAGACATCATAAGAGATATACCCACAAATTGTTCAATATCTTGCGGAGTAACAGTCATATTTTTTTCAGGACGCTTTTCTGTTGCATACAACATGGTTTGTTGGGATATATATTGAAACATTTCACCAGTAAATATTGGAATACAATCAAATACTATGTATGCATCATATCCTCTCTTTGCATTTACTTACTACACTATCATCACTATACTTTCTCTTTCATACTATTAATACATTGTCAAATTGAATTAAGTTTTTAGTCGTAACCGTGAGCTTGACCTGATAAGTAATAAACCTTGTGAAATATAATTGAAACTATGTGTTTTAAATTAAAATTCAATATAAATTATAATAGGTTATGGGCCCAGGTCGCTCTATAACTATAATTATTAAAATAAAGTGCTCTAAATAAAAACCAAAAATAAATAATTAAAATCGGTGGTGATCAAAAAGTGATCGATTAAAATGGCGACTCTAATGGCGAATTTCGAGAAGTTGACCGAGTCCAACTACGAAAGTTGGAAATTGCAAATGGAGAGTAGTCTAGAGTTTTACGATCTATGGGACTATGTGTCCGGTGAAACTAAGTGTCCAGACGAAGACGAAAAATTAATAGAAGCTTGGAAAAGGAAGGATCGAAAGGCTCTTGCAAATATCCGATTAAGTGTTACAGTTAACCAACTTATGCATATAAAATATAGTTCGACTTCAAAGGAAGCATGGTCGACCCTCGAGAAGGTTTACAAGAGGGATTCTCCCGCGCAAAAGGTATCTTTGTATAAGTCACTAATACAATTGCGTTTAAAGGATGGCGATAGTATGCAAACCCATCTAAGTAACTTTGGGCAAATAGTTGACAAAATGAGTGAACTCCAAATCAAAATGGATGATGAGACATTATCCATTATGTTACTATGTTCACTACCACCACAATATGAAAATTTTGTAATCGCTATAGAAACTAGAGACTCATTGCCATCACTTTCTGACCTAAAATTGAAGTTGATTGAAGAAGAAAAAAGAAAGAACAACGATGACGTCAATGAGAGTGGAAGTGAAACGGTGCTATACGCTAAGCAAAATAAAAAATCGTTCAATCCTCCTAGTAATACTAATATATCAGCTTCTACTAAAAGAAGGAAAGGTATATGCTACATTTGCAAGCGTGAAGGGCACTACGCAAATGAGTGTAGATACAAAAACACTCATACTAAACAGGTTCTTTTCGCATTAATCTACAATTGCAGTACATCAACTGACTTGTGGTGCTTAGACAGTGGAGCGAGTTCCCATATGGTTAACAAAAAGCATTTGCTTACTGAAACCAACGAAAAGTGACAACTAGTATCAGCGGTGTAGCGTCAATCAATACAATATATGGAGGAGTGGATTTAACTGAAACATTGTATATCCCATCGTTAAAAATGAATTTCGTATCAGTATCTAAAACAGTACAGCGTGGATGTATAGTGAAATTCGTAAAAAACAAAGCTTATGTTCAGAAAAATGGAATAACTATATTAAGTGCAACTAATAGAAATTGTTTATACATAATAGACTGTAAAAGTGATCAACTGAATGCAGTCAGTGCTAAAAACCTTGAAATTGTTAAATGGCATAAAAGACTAGGACATCTAAATAAAAGTGATTTAAATATTATAATAAAAAATGAACTAGTGCGTGGCATAACAAACGTGGAAACTGACGATTTTGATTGCATAACTTGTGCTAGAGCAAAACTTGCTGCAAAGCCTTTTCCTAAGCGAAGTGAAAACAGGGCGAAGGATCTACTGGAGCTCGTTCATAGCGAAATTTGCCAAGCTAGTTGTTCATCGTATGGCGGAGCAAAATATTTTATATCATTCATTGACGATAAAAGTAGATTCACCAAAATTTTCTTGATCAAATCAAAAGATGAAGCGTTAGCTCGATTCAAAGAATTCAAAGCAGTTGCCGAAAATGAAACTGGCTTTAAAATCAAAGCATTAAGGACCGATAATGGCAGTGAGTATAAAAATAACTTATTCCAAGATTTCTTGAAAGTAAACGGAATCAAGCATCAGACATCCATTATATATACACCGCAACAGAATGGAACCGCCGAGCGAATGAATCGCACCCTGGTTGAGATGGCGAGATGTATGATAGCTGAACACAATTTGAACGAAAAATTATGGGGCGAGGCAGTCAGTACGGCTGTTTATATTAGAAATCGGTGTCCGAGTAAAGCGATAAATGGGTTACTACCATACAAAATGTATTATGACAAAACACCAACCGTCAATCATTTGAGGATTTTCGGTAGCAAAGTTATCGCAATAAGAAGCGGTCGGCGGAATAATAAGTTCCTTCCGAAAGCACATGAGTACATTTTAGTCGGATACTCGGAGGAACAGAAGGGCTATAGGGTGATGAATAAGCAAACTAATAAAATAATTATCACGCGAGATGTTAAATTCTTCGAAGATGTTAAGCCAAGCAGTGTATTCATCAGCCAATTCCCAGCAGAAGATGAAGAGCATCCTCAAAACTCAAATCAAGTGGAAAAAGTATCGGATCTCAAGACTTCCCCGTTAGCTCATCCGCAAGACTCAAATCAAGTGGAAAAAGGATCGGATCTCAAGGCGCAAGCAGACACTGCATTACAACAGCTTTTCAAGGAGGATGATGATTACAATGATCTCGATGAGGACGAAGGGAACGAAGATTTCTCAACACCGAAGTCCGAAATTGTGTTGCGCGACAGAGAGAAATTAAAACAACCAGTAAGATTGCAGTTAAACAACATTAGTGTAGGTCAAGATCCCGAAAACTTTTGTGAAGCAATAACAGTCCAAATCAAAAGGAATGGATAAAAGCAATGGAACAGGAATTTAACTCTCTAATTGAAAACAATACGTGGACATTAGTGGATCGTCCGAAGGATAGAAATATAATAGGATCGAAATGGGTCTACAGAACAAAGTAAATAAAAATGGTGAAATCGAAAAATTCAAAGCGAGATTAGTGGCGCAAGGATTTAATCAAAAATATCTGATGGACTACGATGAAACTTTTAGTCCTGTGTTTTAAAGTTCGACTCTACGAGTGCTGATAGCCATTGCAATTGAAGAAAACTTTATCATGCATCAGATCGATATTAAACATACATATATAAACAGCAAACTAAATGCCGAAATATTTATGGAACAACCGAAAGGTTTCGCGAATAATATAAATAAAGTGTGCAAATTAAATAAAAGCATATACGGTTTAAAACAATACTTTAGAGAATGGAATACAGCCCTTAATAATGTTCTAACACAAAAAATGAAATTTGAACGATTAAAATCTGATCCGTGTGTTTACATAAAGGATAAGCAAATAATAATAGCAGTATATGTGGACGACATAATTATTTTGTCAAAAGACTTAAATAAAATTAATAATGCAAAAGATCAATTAAAACGCGAATTTGAACTTGATGATAAAGGTGAACTAAAATATATACTTGGACTTGAAATTAATCGCGATAAAAATAATGTGTCTGTAACACAAGTGAATTATATTAAAGGAAAAGTATAATATGACCAACTGCAAGGAGGTTTCAACACCCGTTGAAACAAATCTTCAGCTACAGCAATGCAAAGCAGAATCCTGTGATCGATGTGATCGAATTAAATCAAGCGAATATCAATCATTGATAGGATCATTGATGTACTTGGGAATCTACACGAGGCCAGATATCATGTACACCATAAGCTACTTGTCGCAGTTTAATAAGAAGCCTCACAAGGAGCACTTCGACGCAGCTAAACGAATTTTAAGGTTTTTGAAGGGAACAACCAATCATGGTTTATATTTCCAGAAAACAGGAAAGTCCCTTATTTGTTATGCAGATGCGGACTGGGGAAGCAACTCAACAGACCGAAGGTCTTACACTGGCTACCTATTCGAGCTAGCTAATGGACCAGTTAGCTGGGAAACGAAAAAGCAACCGACAGTGGCGCTGAGCAGTGCAGAAGCAGAGTACATGGCATTAAGCCAATCATCTAAAGAACTTGTATTTCTAAAAGGCTTATTAAATGAATTATACTTGAATAATTATGTTAAATTGCCAATTGATGTATTTTCTGATAGCCAAGGAGCTGCAAATTTAGTAAAGAATAACACAACAAATAAGCGAACAAAACATATAGATATAAGACATCACTATATTCGAGAATTAAATGAAGCTGGTGTAATTAATATTATTTTTGTTCCAACTAATGAAATGAAAGCAGATTTTCTAACAAAAGGTCTATCTAAAGAAAAATTTAAATATTTAAAAACTAAAGTTATGAATTGTTGTCATAATTAACCAAGTATTTTATTGAGTGGGGGTATTGGAATACAATCAAATACTATGTGTGTATCATATCCTCTCTTTGCATTTACTTACTGCACTATCATTACTATACTTTCTCTTTCATACTATTAATACATTGTAAAATTGAATTAAGTTTTTAGTCGTAACCGTGAGCTTGACCTGATAAGTAATAAACCTTGTGAAATATAATTGAAACTATGTGTTTTAAATTAAAATTCAATATAAATTATAATAGGTTATGGGCCCAGGTCGCTCTATAACTATAATTATTAAAATAAAGTGCTCTAAATAAAAACCAAAAATAAATAATTAAAATCGGTGGTGATCAAAAAGTGATCGATTAAAATGGCGACTCTAATGGCGAATTTCGAGAAGTTGACCGAGTCCAACTACGAAAGTTGGAAATTGCAAATGGAGAGTAGTCTAGAGTTTTACGATCTATGGGACTATGTGTCCGGTGAAACTAAGTGTCCAGACGAAGACGAAAAATTAATAGAAGCTTGGAAAAGGAAGGATCGAAAGGCTCTTGCAAATATCCGATTAAGTGTTACAGTTAACCAACTTATGCATATAAAATATAGTTCGACTTCAAAGGAAGCATGGTCGACCCTCGAGAAGGTTTACAAGAGGGATTCTCCCGCGCAAAAGGTATCTTTGTATAAGTCACTAATACAATTGCGTTTAAAGGATGGCGATAGTATGCAAACCCATCTAAGTAACTTTGGGCAAATAGTTGACAAAATGAGTGAACTCCAAATCAAAATGGATGATGAGACATTATCCATTATGTTACTATGTTCACTACCACCACAATATGAAAATTTTGTAATCGCTATAGAAACTAGAGACTCATTGCCATCACTTTCTGACCTAAAATTGAAGTTGATTGAAGAAGAAAAAAGAAAGAACAACGATGACGTCAATGAGAGTGGAAGTGAAACGGTGCTATACGCTAAGCAAAATAAAAAATCGTTCAATCCTCCTAGTAATACTAATATATCAGCTTCTACTAAAAGAAGGAAAGGTATATGCTACATTTGCAAGCGTGAAGGGCACTACGCAAATGAGTGTAGATACAAAAACACTCATACTAAACAGGTTCTTTTCGCATTAATCTACAATTGCAGTACATCAACTGACTTGTGGTGCTTAGACAGTGGAGCGAGTTCCCATATGGTTAACAAAAAGCATTTGCTTACTGAAACCAACGAAAAGTGACAACTAGTATCAGCGGTGTAGCGTCAATCAATACAATATATGGAGGAGTGGATTTAACTGAAACATTGTATATCCCATCGTTAAAAATGAATTTCGTATCAGTATCTAAAACAGTACAGCGTGGATGTATAGTGAAATTCGTAAAAAACAAAGCTTATGTTCAGAAAAATGGAATAACTATATTAAGTGCAACTAATAGAAATTGTTTATACATAATAGACTGTAAAAGTGATCAACTGAATGCAGTCAGTGCTAAAAACCTTGAAATTGTTAAATGGCATAAAAGACTAGGACATCTAAATAAAAGTGATTTAAATATTATAATAAAAAATGAACTAGTGCGTGGCATAACAAACGTGGAAACTGACGATTTTGATTGCATAACTTGTGCTAGAGCAAAACTTGCTGCAAAGCCTTTTCCTAAGCGAAGTGAAAACAGGGCGAAGGATCTACTGGAGCTCGTTCATAGCGAAATTTGCCAAGCTAGTTGTTCATCGTATGGCGGAGCAAAATATTTTATATCATTCATTGACGATAAAAGTAGATTCACCAAAATTTTCTTGATCAAATCAAAAGATGAAGCGTTAGCTCGATTCAAAGAATTCAAAGCAGTTGCCGAAAATGAAACTGGCTTTAAAATCAAAGCATTAAGGACCGATAATGGCAGTGAGTATAAAAATAACTTATTCCAAGATTTCTTGAAAGTAAACGGAATCAAGCATCAGACATCCATTATATATACACCGCAACAGAATGGAACCGCCGAGCGAATGAATCGCACCCTGGTTGAGATGGCGAGATGTATGATAGCTGAACACAATTTGAACGAAAAATTATGGGGCGAGGCAGTCAGTACGGCTGTTTATATTAGAAATCGGTGTCCGAGTAAAGCGATAAATGGGTTACTACCATACAAAATGTATTATGACAAAACACCAACCGTCAATCATTTGAGGATTTTCGGTAGCAAAGTTATCGCAATAAGAAGCGGTCGGCGGAATAATAAGTTCCTTCCGAAAGCACATGAGTACATTTTAGTCGGATACTCGGAGGAACAGAAGGGCTATAGGGTGATGAATAAGCAAACTAATAAAATAATTATCACGCGAGATGTTAAATTCTTCGAAGATGTTAAGCCAAGCAGTGTATTCATCAGCCAATTCCCAGCAGAAGATGAAGAGCATCCTCAAAACTCAAATCAAGTGGAAAAAGTATCGGATCTCAAGACTTCCCCGTTAGCTCATCCGCAAGACTCAAATCAAGTGGAAAAAGGATCGGATCTCAAGGCGCAAGCAGACACTGCATTACAACAGCTTTTCAAGGAGGATGATGATTACAATGATCTCGATGAGGACGAAGGGAACGAAGATTTCTCAACACCGAAGTCCGAAATTGTGTTGCGCGACAGAGAGAAATTAAAACAACCAGTAAGATTGCAGTTAAACAACATTAGTGTAGGTCAAGATCCCGAAAACTTTTGTGAAGCAATAACAGTCCAAATCAAAAGGAATGGATAAAAGCAATGGAACAGGAATTTAACTCTCTAATTGAAAACAATACGTGGACATTAGTGGATCGTCCGAAGGATAGAAATATAATAGGATCGAAATGGGTCTACAGAACAAAGTAAATAAAAATGGTGAAATCGAAAAATTCAAAGCGAGATTAGTGGCGCAAGGATTTAATCAAAAATATCTGATGGACTACGATGAAACTTTTAGTCCTGTGTTTTAAAGTTCGACTCTACGAGTGCTGATAGCCATTGCAATTGAAGAAAACTTTATCATGCATCAGATCGATATTAAACATACATATATAAACAGCAAACTAAATGCCGAAATATTTATGGAACAACCGAAAGGTTTCGCGAATAATATAAATAAAGTGTGCAAATTAAATAAAAGCATATACGGTTTAAAACAATACTTTAGAGAATGGAATACAGCCCTTAATAATGTTCTAACACAAAAAATGAAATTTGAACGATTAAAATCTGATCCGTGTGTTTACATAAAGGATAAGCAAATAATAATAGCAGTATATGTGGACGACATAATTATTTTGTCAAAAGACTTAAATAAAATTAATAATGCAAAAGATCAATTAAAACGCGAATTTGAACTTGATGATAAAGGTGAACTAAAATATATACTTGGACTTGAAATTAATCGCGATAAAAATAATGTGTCTGTAACACAAGTGAATTATATTAAAGGAAAAGTATAATATGACCAACTGCAAGGAGGTTTCAACACCCGTTGAAACAAATCTTCAGCTACAGCAATGCAAAGCAGAATCCTGTGATCGATGTGATCGAATTAAATCAAGCGAATATCAATCATTGATAGGATCATTGATGTACTTGGGAATCTACACGAGGCCAGATATCATGTACACCATAAGCTACTTGTCGCAGTTTAATAAGAAGCCTCACAAGGAGCACTTCGACGCAGCTAAACGAATTTTAAGGTTTTTGAAGGGAACAACCAATCATGGTTTATATTTCCAGAAAACAGGAAAGTCCCTTATTTGTTATGCAGATGCGGACTGGGGAAGCAACTCAACAGACCGAAGGTCTTACACTGGCTACCTATTCGAGCTAGCTAATGGACCAGTTAGCTGGGAAACGAAAAAGCAACCGACAGTGGCGCTGAGCAGTGCAGAAGCAGAGTACATGGCATTAAGCCAATCATCTAAAGAACTTGTATTTCTAAAAGGCTTATTAAATGAATTATACTTGAATAATTATGTTAAATTGCCAATTGATGTATTTTCTGATAGCCAAGGAGCTGCAAATTTAGTAAAGAATAACACAACAAATAAGCGAACAAAACATATAGATATAAGACATCACTATATTCGAGAATTAAATGAAGCTGGTGTAATTAATATTATTTTTGTTCCAACTAATGAAATGAAAGCAGATTTTCTAACAAAAGGTCTATCTAAAGAAAAATTTACATATTTAAAAACTAAAGTTATGAATTGTTGTCATAATTAACCAAGTATTTTATTGAGTGGGGGTATTGGAATACAATCAAATACTATGTGTGTATCATATCCTCTCTTTGCATTTACTTACTGCACTATCATTACTATACTTTCTCTTTCATACTATTAATACATTGTAAAATTGAATTAAGTTTTTAGTCGTAACCGTGAGCTTGACCTGATAAGTAATAAACCTTGTGAAATATAATTGAAACTATGTGTTTTAAATTAAAATTCAATATAAATTATAATAGTAAAAATGTATTTAAAAAATTGTACAGGTGTTTCTAACGCCATTATCGTTGAAGGCAAACTTAAATCACCAGTGAATTCTAAGTCAGAGTCCATTCTTTCAATGAAGTCATTTCGCCATCTTAGTGTTTCAGCTTTATCAGATCTTGAACGTTGCCTAATTAGTCCAGATAACGGAATTAAGTCCTCTTGTTCATATTCAGACTCTTCATCAGTCTCGGGTACGATTATCGATGGAAGTCTTCTAGTTCGTCTCATACGATCTTCATCGTCAGACAGTTCTTCATCTGTTCTTGTCTCAGGCATACCTTGAATAATGGTATGTACACCACCATAAAATCTGCGAACATCCATGACCCCTGAACAATGCAGTATTAGCATAAACATACAAAATGCAAAAATATTCAGGAACTAAGATAAAACAGTATTTTTCATTTCATCAGAATTGCGCATGATGTGCCAAATAAGATCCAAAGGAACATTGAATATTTTTGTATGTTGGTACATATTTGATCCAAAGGAAAAATACGACTTTTATATCAGTTACATGAATAAAAGCAATGAAATATAACCTATTTCACAAAAATGAAGGTTTATTTTACTATCTAGATTTTTTCCCAACGGATTCTTTTACGTAAAGTATTTTTAAAATTTTTTTTATATGAGAGCACTCACTTCAACTGTCAAAACTTGATTTACAAACTTTTAATTAACGTGTAGTTCGACTAGAAGCTTATAGATGGCATTGAAATAATTTTGTATGAGCTTCTATGTACCAAAAATGATACAGCATGCAGAAAACGAGAAAAATTTATTCGACTTTGAATAATACGCAAAACTATGGTTTGGTTCAAATATGGACCGCGATGCAGTAAGGGGTTAACGATCTTCTTGTCTATGGAATCAGACTAAGAATTATTGAATTCATTAAAATTTTTCTTCATAAAGCAAAATTGTCACCTTAATTAAAATTCTATTATAAGAATTAAATGACTAAGATTTCTATTACTTAAAAGTTCAAAATTAAATCTTACTTGCATCTACAAAATTTACTGAAGCTGATTCTTGAAAATTTTTCAAGTATTCATCTGTGATCGTCTTCGAAGTTGGTTGCTCAATTGCATTACGAAAACTTAAGCAATCTGGAAATTTATTGTTATATTTCTCCCACAAGATTCCCAAAAGAGCCATTCAGACCATTCAGAAGTTTAGACACACATTAATATAACCTTCCAACTAAATTCACATAAAAGCAATTAAAGATTCCAATTCCTTGTTCTTGAATGAGGTAGAAAGTTTTGCAGATGTTCTTTTCTAATCAACGTTTTACCAATGGGAAATCTGGAGCAAATCAACCAAGAGTACAGTTTTTTCATGCTCATATACTGAAGATAGGTAATTAAATGTACATTTGAAAAACTACCTATGTACTCGTATAGTACTAAAGCAGAACGTGTACTTTTATTTTGAGTAAATGAGCTTCCATCGAATCAACCATTTTACCAATCCCATATCAAGAATAAATTCTTATTCTCTTGAGTCCTTATCACACTGCCTACAAGATTATTTATATTCATTACATAGGATGAAATCTCAAATGGATCTTAGATACAATATTCCCATTCACTGAATTGTCGTCCACAATCTCAAACTTTCCTCCCGAGGCTCCTCAAACATTCAAATTCAGTAAATGGCACTCCACACATTGTCCTCGTCTAATGTTTGCGTATTGGTGTTAATTCTTAGTTAATGAAACGCGTTTATGCACATATAGGGACAATAATTTATGGAAATTAGGTTTCAACATGTTGAGTTAAACCCGCACGTGGTAGATGGATGAAATTAATGAATAAATAAATTAGTCGACAGATGCTGATGACGTTTTTATGGAGTCTGCAAGATTTTTAACACTTTGACTAAGATTGATTAATGATCGGTCATAATGTTTACTTGCTTGAAAGTGATGAAGAGATATTTCGCGTAATGCTTGCAGACGATTCGAGTTTATGCAAAATCTAAAGATGTCAAAGCCATAATGGAATTTCGTATGAATACATTAATTAAATCTTCTTTTTTGTAAACTGCCGACAATGGGGAGATGCGGCAATTTTTTTCGAAGCTACCATTAGAAACTTTTTAGTGACACCTGTAGGCAAACGTTCAAGTTTCTCAAAATAAGCTGTGCTTAATTTTGCCAACGTAAGAGACCAACTTGCCATAATATCTCCTCCGAATTAATCTTAAATTTCATTTCCTTATCAATTACATTAATTAATTTCATAAAATTTCTTATCCCCTTTAAGCCAAGGCCTCCCGACTTGATCCCTCATCCAGCGATAGCATGACCTTTACTGCAAAAAGTAGTCCTTTGCAAATCCTCTCTCTTCTTAAATTAATTCAGATCGGAAATCCTATTTAGTTGCGTGACTAATTATTTTCACGCCATTCTAAAATGAACATCGAAATCCTTAAAGCGTAACAAACCTACACGGATTGAGGGGGAGTCGTTGTGTGGTACGGCAGCATTACTAAACAGATTTAATAAATTCGGAAAATGTTTTCATAAGGGGGCGCCAATTCCCATTAGAAATTTCGATGCAATCGTGTCCTTTACGATTCTCTCCCTACCCAATAGCAATAGCAAGGAGGAAAAAGTCGTAAAGAGGGATATTAGATGGTAACATACCTTCGATGAAGTTAAATCTGCATGAAAATTCTCATTAAAGTTGTTGGGGGTCAGATTCCAATGCTGGTTTGGCTTCTGTTGTGGCTGCCAAGATAAATTGCGATTGAATTGTTTCATTGCTCCGGGGGTTTTTCGAAATTCTTGTTTCCTTGCGATAAAAATTGTCATTTAATACAGCGATATCGTAGACTGGATAAATAACGTTGCGATTGTAGATGATGCGAAATTTCAATATTGAAATTTTTGTTTAATTTATTATTCAGTACTTGGAATGAAAACGAGACCAGATTGTCGATAGGATTCTTACTTCAGTGGATTTTGTCATGAATGAGAAATTGGCACTTTATTGGGAAGGAATAAACCAAAAAATCAAAATTTTTAATAAAAAGAACTCATTAAAATTTTCCATTCGCCAAAATAAACATGAGCAAAATAATTAAAATACATGTTTTATGAATTTTTTTTATACAGTACTGAAAATGGAATTTCTGCTAGTATTGAAAATTTCATTCGAAACTTAGGGTTATGTACTTTTAGAATTGGACTCATAAGCTAGAAAGAAGATATTAAAACATCTTTAGGCAAACATTTGAAATTTGACCAGGTGATCCATCCTTTGCCTCGGGTAAAAGACGGTCAAAGGTTCACTGCAAGAATCGACCTTAAGATTTTCCCAATTCAGCCTCTCTTGAATATGGTTTGACTTATTTAGAGCATACCACAGAGACAGAACTCGAATACAAATGCATCGACTCTTTGTGTCATACTGTCTCCGTCCCGGTAACAGTGTGACCAGATTTTATTTGAGGAATCTACTGCTGGTGCAGGTTAAAATCTACTAAATTATACTGAAAGCAAACATAAATATCCTTAAGTACTTCTACGAGAAATAAAAAACAATTATAATGCAATTTAGGGTATAACAATTAACAAAGGGCTTAAAGGTAAATTTATTACAGGGAATTAAAAAAAAGGTAAAGTAATTACGGGTTAGCTATGGCAAGTAACGTAATTGTGGAGATTTAATTTCAAAAAAAATTATTAGTTAATTGATGATTTTCATTAGGTCACTGTATCCATTTCCTAGATCCGTATTTAAACGTTGTTCACTGGGGACTCTCGATATCCATAAGGATTCGCAAGCATCCAACTTTTTCCAGTCCCGAACTTCCTGTATTATGTCAAGATTAGCCCATTGAATAGTATGAGATTCCTCAATAATATATCTGGCTAATGATGATCTTGCTGTATCTATCCCACCTCTTCTGATGATCTGTTCAGCCTCCATAATATGTTCTTGGAATCTAGTTTTTGCCAAGCGTTTCGTCTGTCCAATATATACTTTATTACATTCTGGGCAACTGATCCTATAGATTCCACTCTTTTCCTCTTTTTTCTTGCCATCCTTAGTTGATCCAAGGATTGTTTCAAGGCTGTATTTTCTGCTCGTGCTAGCCGTATTGCATTCTGTCTTTCTCAAAATGCGTTCCAATCTTCTGGTAGAAGATGAATGAGTGATTGGCATCCATTTTCGTACTTGTCGTCGTTCTTGTAGAAATAGTGAAGTGAGCCCATTTCTTCTATGTTGTTTCTCCATTTTTCGAATACGTTGCTCGATCAAACTCCTCCTATACCCATTTTTGCTAGCCGTGTCCACAATGTACTGTTTTTCTCGTTCCAGACGCTGGTTATTCAATGGTACTGTTAACATTCGGTGGATCATATAATTGTATGCAGCCATTTTCTGTGCATAAGAATGGTTAGAAGAACAGGGGATTGTCTCTGGGTACTTGTGCTCTTCCTGTAGATATCAAATTCTGATCCACCTTTGGCCTTTATGATCAAAAGATATAGGAACGGTAATTGGCCCACACTCTCTTTTTCCATCGTGAATATTATTTTAGGGTGTATCCCATTGAGTACATGTAGTAACTCATCCGCCTCATTTGCTTTAACCATCGTGAAAATGTCTTCCACATATCTGGCCCATATCTTAGGCATCATTCCTTTTTTCTCCACCTCGAACTCTAGTCAATCCATGAAAATATCACTCAAAAGAGGTGAAAGAGGGTTACCCATAGCTGCTCCTATCGTCCCTTTGAAAAAGTTGTCCCTGAAAATGAAATAGTTTTCATTCATACATACAGCTGCTAATTTGCTATAGCATCTAACCCGTCTTCTCCATTCCATTGAATCACTGTGTTTCAACAGCCAGTCCTCAAATAGCGCCAAGGACTGCTTAACTGGCAAGCTAGGAAACAGTGATTTGACATCATAGGAAATCAATAAATAGCCCTCCTCAACTTTCACATTTCGAAGCTTCTCCACCAGTTCGTCCCTATTCTTCACTGATCACGTGCTAGGTTTGTAAGGAAGTTGTGCGCATTCTTTTAAAAGCCATTGGGCCATATTCCTGGTAGGTGCATTGGTGGCTGCGATAATCTCCCTTAGTTCATTCCCCTGCTTATGGATTTTGGGCAGACACTTAATTCTAGGTAGGCAGGGGTTAGACACTGTAAGTTTTTTAATGTCACCAATTACTGGTTTTGATTCTTTCAGGACTTTTTCCACCCTGTTTGTCAAGTCCGGTAGGGGGTCAGCTCTTAATTGGTGGTAATCTCCGCTATTCAATTTATCAAGCACCATATCATCATACTGCTTCTTGTCTATAATTACGACAGAATTCCCTTTGTCTGCCCTTACATAATACACTGGTTTTTCTTTGAGTTCTTTAAGCAGCTTCCATTCAGTACTTCCGTTGATTCCTCCTACTCGACTTGCTCCAAGTATCTCCGACATTCTCTTCCGTACAAATTGCTTTTCGTCATAGTCTATGAATCGTATTCCAGCCTCAATATCTATGACAATGTCCTCCGCTGGAAATTTGTTGCTAGTGACTGCGTATTTTAAGCCTTTATTTAAAAGGCTCATTTGGTCCTGTGTGAAGGTTTCTGATGATTTATTTATGATAAAGTTTTGGATAAAGTCAATCTTTTCCCGTTGATCGCGTTTCATATGAATTTTCTTCTGCAAAATAGCCAACTTTTTGTCTAAGATCTTCCTTTTTCTCGCCTTTTCACACTCCTTGGCGCATTGTATTTTGTCTACGATGTCCAATATATCTCCTTTTCTTCCAAATGAGGCGCATGAGTTACTACATGTACTCAATGGGATACACCCTAAAATAATATTCACGATGGAAAAAGAGAGTGAGGGCCAATTACCGTTCCTGGATCTTTTGATCATAAAGGCCCAAGGTGGATTAAAATTCGATATCTACAGGAAGAGCACAAGTACACAGAGAACAATCCCCTGTTCTTCTAACCATTCTTATGCACAGAAAATGGCTGCATACAATTGTATGATCCACCGAATGTTAACAGTACCATTGAATTACCAGCATCTAGAACGAGAAAAACAGTAAATCGTGGACACGGCTAGCGAAAATGGGTATAGGAGGAGTTTGATCGAGCAACGTATTCGAAAAATGGAGAAACAACATAGAAGAAATGGGCTCACTTCACTCCTTCTACAAGAACGACGACAAGTACGAAAATGGATGCCAATCACTCATTCATCTTCTACCAAAAGATTGGAACGCATTTTGAGAAAGACAGGATGCAATACGGCTAGCACGAGCAGAAAATACAGCATTGAAACAATCCTTGGATCAACTAAGGATGGCAAGAAAAAAGAGGAAAAGAGTGGAATCTATAGGATCAGTTGCCCAAAATGTAATAAAGTATATATTGGACAGACGAAACGCTTGGCAAAAACCAGATTCCGAGAACATATTAAGGAGGCTGAACAGATCATCAGAAGAGGTGGAATAGATACAGCAAGATCATCATTAGCCAGACATATTATTGAGGAATCTCATACTATTCAATGGGCTAATCTTGACATAATACAGGAAGTCCGGGACTGGAAAAAGTTGGATGCTTGCGAATCCTTATGGATCTCGAGAGTCCCCAGTGAACAACGTTTAAATACGGATCTAAGGAATGGATACAGTGACCTAATGAAAATCATCAATTAACTAATAATTTTTTTTGAAATTAAATCTCCACAATTATGTTACTTGCCATAGCTAACCCGTAATTACTTTACCATTTTTTTAATTCCCTGTAATAAATTTACCTTTAAGCCCTTTGTTAATTTTTGTACCCTTAATTGCATTATAATCGTTTGTCATTTCTCGTAGTAGTACTTAAGGATATTTATGTTTATTACCATTAAATGTGAAAGGTTTAAATATTCGGATGATTATAAGCTTCAGAATACCGCCACTGATGAAGAGGATAACTTGTCCTCGAAATACCGGTATCTGGTTATGAACATTAAGAATAAATAGCGCTTTTAAAGGAAATTTTATAATTTTTTTATTTCTTCAGTATCATTACAGGTGCTGTTACTGCCGAAATGCAAATCATGAAAACAATGTTTACTATAAAAAAATCAACAATTTTGGTTTACATATTAAAGTAAGAAGCTATTTCAAGTTTAAATAAAATATTTGGAGGAGTTATGGTTCTTCGTCTTCTTTAGTCTACGGTTTGTTACACCCACTTTTTATTCCACGAGAGCCACTATGGCCCTCAGGGAAATTGGGGTGCTCCGGCGGGGCTTATGGACCCGGTTTAGCTCGTCCGGAGACGGGCGTGGGGCGCCACTCGCTTGTCCCTCAAGGCCCCCAATAAGCCGCCAAGCGAGAATGTGGCTTGCCGGAATAATCACCGTCGCGATTTGGCCGAACCCTCACCATCGAGCACACACGGACTATCACTCAAACCCTACACCTGCACAACCGTACCCCTATACTCCTTCCTAACACTAACCCTCGCCGGGACCACTACACCAACCCCGAACACTTTGATTCTAGATATCACTAATTTCACTCTGTTATATTGCACTTTTACAACGACTTGCCACTCAAGCCGCACCCGTCACAAACTGCAATCTGAAAAAAAGTCTATACCTTTCTTGCTTTAAAAGCGTAAATTTCCTCTAAAAGCGTAAATTTTTTTCTTCAATGAAATCCGACTGGGTAAAATTTCCAAAACATGTAATACAATTCGCAAACTCTATAAAATTAAACATCTGATTTACGGTAAAACTAAAAAGAACTTACTTCTACTGAGTACCTACAAGGGGCCCCTTCGATGGTTGTATCCGTTGGTGCACTTTATGATTATTCCTCCAACGTCTGTCGCTTCGATTTTAATCTTCCTTTTTTTCGCAACTGCTGATTCTCACGGTCTTGCACTTATGATTTCCTCTGCACTTCAAATTTCCACCGCACTTGTTGCTACTTCTCAACTTCTGGTTTGCCGCACACGATAAGAAAGGAAAAAGAGGAGGTACGTCATTCTTCGCGCGCTTTTATAGCCTCCTCCTAACGGCTAATGTTCCGGTCTTCGGTCATCCACCTCTTCAGCGTGGTAATTTCTTTCTGCCGCCATTTGGTTTCCGCTCCCCTCTGGTGGTGAGCACTCCAAGTGCGGCTGAAATAGCTGAACATAATTCACTGACAGATTGGCCTGTCAGTGGTGCTTGTTTACTTTCTAAATTTAAAACTTATCATTCTTAAAATAAAATCTCGTCGTAAGTTGTATATAATATTTAATTAATTTAATGGAAACAATATATCTGTAACCATTTAACTTGCTTTGTCCAATATCACCGCATGTTTTAAAATTCACCTGGTTTTTCATGTTTTGACTATATTGAGACTAATAAATTGAAATATTCAAAATAAAGTGCTTTTAATTATTGTCCCCGTGGTTATGCGGTGTTTTATTAAACTTGATAGAATCATCCGAACGACTGATACAACGTGCGTTGCACCCTGACCGGCAGCAAATCCAATTGATTGATGTTTTGTATGCAGCTTCTTTGCGAAAAGTCATTCCACCACACATAAGATTTTCACGACCTCTTTCGTTTCGTAAAATAGAATATGTAACGTTATTTAACCAAACCCCGGGCTGTAGTAGTAGTGTTTCATCCCCTTGAGCTTCCGATGTTTGTTGTTGTGGTTCGCCTGTATCCCTAACATATGAATCTGAGAATGATGCCGATTGTTTTACTGCCACCGACGACGTTGTTGCTCCTCCGTCCGCCCCGCCAGCATCATCGTTTTCCGGAGAATAGCTCTCATCATATTTCATATCCCCATACGAATCATCTTCAACATATGTAGCTTCTTGTTCGGCCCCTTCCACCTCCGCTGCCTCTTCCGCATAGTCCGGTTCCGATTTTGTTGGTAAATCGATGGGCAGATCAATGTATTCCGGTTCACCTGTGGCCGATTTCGAGTCCGTTACCGCTTGGACTGTAATTTATGTTGTCGTTGTTGCGTCCGTCCCTTCCAAAGGATCATTATTTTTTTTATACGTTTCACCGTCGGCGGCGTGTGCGGTGTAATACTACGTTGCGCAGGACGCTTTTGTGTTTGTTTTACTAATGTGGGTTGTTGGTGCTGTTGTGTTAGTGTTTGTAAGACTAATTGATTGATGGGTTTTGATTCGTCTCCACTGTCTTCCGATTCTAGCTTATATCTACTTCTTTGATTTAAGGTTCGTGTACGTGGCGATGTTGTTGTTGTGGCTGTCGTCAATGCGGATGCAGTGGTTATTTGTGGTTGAGGTTGAGGGGCGGCCGTTGATGGTTTGGCTGGTGATTGAGAGGGTGGTTTTTCACTATCGGTTAAGCCTTTGATTTGTAACGCCTCCGCCGTGCTTACGACTGCGGGCAGTGCGTCTTGTTTCACAGCATCACTTTTCTTTTCCTTCACTTGATACGAAGCGCATTTTCTTCGTCTATCTAGAGCCTTATTGTCCAATGTTTTTCCTTTCACTTCAATATTCGCATCCCAATAAGCAGGGTCAATGAATGTGGGACTACCCCATGAAGGACCAAACCGGCTTCCGTGACCTGTATGTCGGAATGAGTCATGTACTGGGCGACTAATATCACTGTTAGGTTTTAATTTTTCCGAAATATTTCTGGGGGTCATTCCAATTTCAAACATGCGTTGATTCTGACCTTCGCTCGATGACAATTATGTTTGCTTAAAACTACAAATAATCGTATTTAAACTACTATTATGAATACAATTTGGAGTGGCAAACAAACCCTAGTCGAGTGCGGCTTAGCTTTCTGACTATACCGAGTCACGCGAATGCTACGATAGTGGTCGGGGTGAGGTAATACTGGTGCCCTTTTGTTTTATCCGTAACAGGTTTCATACAGCTGTTTTGAGTCCATTAATTTTATCATGTTTTTGTGGGGTACGAATTCGCTACATCCTCCTTCAATCTTTCGCAATCCTTCTTTTGTATGCTCTACAATTTTAATTTCGAAACGATTCCGATCGTTAGTTTTAATTCTATTTAGGTCTGAAAATATTGTTTCAACCTTTGAATTAGATATAGGCAGTATCGTCATTTTTTGAGCGAATCGAGAAAAATTTTGATATTTGGGTTTTCCATTCAAATCAGAGATTTTGCTGACTTCACTCCAAAACTTATCAACCGTAAATGTTTCAGTGCTCAAACTAGAACTGGATGATGAATTGGAAATGGAAACATCAAATTTTAATTCTCTATATTCATTATCGATAATCTGTATATTTTCTGTTGGTACCAAATTAGGAAACCGTTGGAGAACCCTGTTCAAAGTATGAAATTGGCCATATACTGCTATTCGGGGGTCGAGGAATGATAAATCTTGCAAAAGGTCATCTTGCATAGGCATTCTTTGCAAAAATTGTGAACTTAATTCAATTAAAAATGTTTGACATCTGTTAAGAAATTCATCAATCTTTGGTCTCATTTGTGAATCATCTTTTAGAGAATGTAATGTCATTGCTACGTTTGTACCTAAGTACATGCTTTTTAAAGGTAAAAAATGCATCTTTTCTTTTGGATCTAAAGATCGAAGCGACGTCGTTTTCACGTAACTAGTTTTCATGTAGCAGCTCAAAATGGAACTCATCATGTCTTTTAAGTCTCTTTGAATTTTGTGAATAACCGTTTGGTCACTTTGAAAAACTATATTGAACTTATTTGTTATAGGCAATATAAAATCTAAAAAGTAAATATAAAGATTTGTCTCTTCACTACTAAGATGATCAAATATAATTTGACAAGTGGCATTTGAATTTCAACTTCCTAAAAACTCACTTTCAAAAAAAAGTTTCAACGCAGACCACTGCTCCACAATTCTGTGAGCCATCTAATGTCATAATGCCGAAGCATTCGGTGTGTCGCAGTATCGGTAAAATTCTGAAAACTTACAAATTCTCTCTGTCTTTGACTACTGTGTGAAACATATGCATAAACATCGTTGACAAATAGCTCTGTAGAACGAAGTAATTTTTTACAAGCATAACTCAACGAAAGGTGTGTTGAGTGATTGATGCATTTGAAAAAAATACACTGAGGATTTACTTCCCTGACTTTAGATACTACACTATTCCTTTCCCCGAACATAACATTCGTGGTATCAGCAGCAAATCCTATCAAATTTGCTAGGTTAAGCTTTCTTTCATATAAGGCGCTGGTTAAACTTTCAAACAAATCCTACGCACTTTCACCCTTCAAGTTCACCATGCACAAAAATATTGTATGAGGTGACTGCATTTGTTTCGAATAGTTTTTTACCGCAGTTGCAAGTACTTTGTTAGTACTAACATCTGTACTCTCGTCGAAAATGAGTGAAAATACTGAACTTTTCTCAGTTTCATTTTCTGGGTCTGAGCGTAATTCTGCAAGCAATTCTTCTTTAAAGCTATTGCCTAAGACGTTGCAGGCAATGGCAGCAGGTTTTGTTCTCCTGCAAGAAAAACGCTTTGCAATTCCGGAGTCATGGAATGACCTAGCAATTACTTCGCTTAAATGATCCATTACGCGATGCTATTTTCTGCTTTTTTTATATCTTCTGGCATCGTCGATGTTTTGAAAATGGTTTCAATCTGTAATCAAAGAAATAAACCGAGAAATGTCTGAGATATTTGACAAACTTTGCATGTTTTATACTATGGGTAGTTTTACGTAAATCCTCCATATAAAGAATAATTGTCAGTTCCTTGTTGAAAGCTTCTAAAGAAACTAGAATTGAAGGGAAAATTCTAGGAATCATGGGGTGGGACATGAATATTTGGTACTCCAAGAGTGATTTGACGAGTATGGGATTACAGAGTCAAGAAACTCACTTCCTTTTAATTCTCTGAATCGAATTTATTCCCGACTTTGATACGTTTCAAACTAAGGTAAAATGATTCACAGGCAAACGCGCTCTGTGTTCAGAGTGTTATCCGGTAATAATAGCACAAACTCACTAGATTTCAAACTATTTAAAGAAAGAAGTAAATTAAATTTTGAGATTTATATAAAAGGTAACTTTTCCGACACTAATCCCATGCCTGTCAAACCATCCTCGAAACTTCCAGATATTCACCTTCCATTCCATAATTCATGGACTCTTTATTTGTCCACTTACCCTAGCAGCTTTCAAGAAATAATCGACATCTATTCAAAACGTAGATGTGAACAATGATTATCTGAAGTGACAGCCTCAATCCTTAAAATGATCATACAGATACTACGGAATTGAGACTGAAGTTAATGCATGAAAGAAAATTCTATGCACAACGAGAAGAACCCTTTCAAAACTAACAATATAAATCACAACTTTATCCCTAAAAGTTCACATAAACATACGATTTTTAAATGATTAAACCAGAACTAAAGAATCGATATGTATATACGTCAATTCCATACCTGTGAAGTTCCAGAATATCCGTTCATACTTCTTATGTGCTTTGATGTAGCCATATGGTCCTTCGAAGACGCCAATCTACTTAGCACTTCGCAATTGCATGCTTTGCACCGGGCAATTTTTAGGGTATTGTAAAATCATTTTACAATACCCTACTAAAATCGCGTCCTGTCTGTTCGTCTGTCCGTCCGTCCGTCCGTCCGTCCGTGTGTCACACCACTTTTTCTCGCAAACTACATAAGCTAGAAACATAAGATTTTGTAAGTAGGTATGAAGTGACGCCCTCTTCAAAGTTTCATCACGAAAAAAAATTTATAAGGTCTTTAAGGGGGGTCTCCCCATATAGGGGAGTTTCCCTGAAAAAAAAGTTTTCATCGTATGTAGGCAAATATGGGTATCAAATGAAAGGTCTTAATGAGAACTTTTCAAAACAGGTCTTAAAATGACAAATTTTGCTGCAAGGGGTGCAGGGGAGAGGGAAATGTACGAAAATTTTGTGTCCCCCCCTCGCGATTGGACACCTTTGGCCCGAAAAATCTGAAAAAAATCATGAATGTGGGCCTTTATGAGTACAACAACAACAAAAACATGAGAAGTCAAAATTCACTCAACTTTGTTAGTAATAGTATGATTTATCGATTTTATGTTTTCTTGAATAAAATCTTAACGGTGCCCTTAAATTTAATAAAATTCAGTACACAGATTACTATACGGCTAATCTGTCCTGAAAGTTTTATAAAGATCGATTGGTATTTAATGAAGTTATAGCGATTTGAATTTTCCTGTATAACTATGGAACAATATGCGCTGTATTACTATGGAAACATATGGCTATGGAACAATATGCGCTTTTTACCCACTCAGATACTACAGCTTTGCTAGGATTTGCATGAAAGTTCCAGGAATGATAGGTATCATGAATTTCTTTGAGAATTGGGCTGAGCTAGTGGTATTCGTAATCGTAAAGCAAAATAGTGGCTGTTTTAAATGCGAAGATTGATAATTTTGATGTATTTTGCCCCAACTTAAACGTTTAAGGCGCATGCTTTTAACACTTGATTCAATTTAATGAAAGCCTGAAGGTGAGTACCTACAATTAATATTCATAGGTGAAACAAGTCGAGGAGGCAGGAGAGAGCTCCTAGCAAATGGGCTTTGTAACCATTCGAAAAAATAGGCCATGAATCGATGATAACAGTACAGGGGAGTGGCCGCTGAGCAAAAAATTTCATCAAAGGTAGCCGATTTGAATAGTACAGTACTTAAACTGACAATTATTCCTTCACAAGGGCAACAAATACCTTAGAAGTCGAAATTCGACTTACTTTGTTAATAATAGTACATTTTATAAATTTTGCTTTTTTGTCTATAAAATCAAGATGGGACCCTTAAACCTCCCAAAATCTATAATTTAAGTTTTCTGAACAATAAACAGCTAAATTACAGCCGATTGAATATCTAACAATTACAACAACATTAACACGTGATACTAGGGAGATACACGCTTGCAACGGACCTAGACACTACAAATATTTAGGAATTTTGATAAAAATTTTAGAAATGGTTGGTAATATTGATGTGTTATCATGACGAATGAAGCGACGGGGTCAAAACACTTGAAACAAAAAATCCCCGTTGGCAGCACCAGCCGGAAAGGTAAATTTCTCGTATGTAGCGTAAAGTTTCGAAAAACAATTTGGCTTGCCTACTACTAAACTTCTTTCTGCAATTTTCGTAGTACCACATGGGTATTTATTAACAATAAAAAAAATCTGGCGACGTTCGTTTTTCGAGACCTTTTATCGGGGCGCAAATATTTTGCTAATTAAATTGAGTTGCACGCGTATGGATTACATATTGAAAATCGGCGGATCATAAATTGTTGTAAACATATAAATACCGGTTTCGCCCTTCTCGCATTTGCTGTTTACACAGTTCACAGTGGTTACCACAAAAAAGCCTTAAATAGCTCGAATAGTTAATTTCAAAAGATTTCCATAAAAGTTTAATCAGCACTTGCATTTTCATTAATATATATATTTTCAATTTTTTTCTGAACTATGAGAGCCGTCATTTCGATTTTCATTGAAATCGGCTGCTAAAAATATTAAGCTGTAAATTTTCGACTGTTTTATTTGTCATTCGATTCGCATAATTAAATTAAATGAACTTGCCTTAATAACTTATAATTTCAAATTTCAACGGAATTTTTGAGAACCTTGGCTACTAGAGGGCTACAGAAATAAAAAACATTGTATGCCACCCCCCTGTATGGGGAGACCCCCCTTAAATACCTTAAAATATTTTCTTGCACTGCAAATTTCAAGAGGCACCACTTTTGACCTACGTAGAAAATTTCCGCATTATAGCTCATGTGGTTTGCGAGAAAACTTGTTATGACGCACGAAGAAGCGGGCGGACGGAGGGTATTGTTAAAAATATTTTACAATATCTTAAAAATGATCTGGTTTATAAGTTCTTTCAAGTAAAGTCATTTAAAACGTTTCCATGAAAAATATTCATTATTTCAGTTGGCACTAAAATAGCGAATTGCGCTTGCCTTCAGACCTTTGGGGGCAGCCATTTTGAATGCATGCATTTGATTTTGAATTATTTTAAATCTTTGTACGCTAGGAACTCATCAATCAATGTACTATCTCGTTCAAATAGGAGTTTCACTCTAGACAGGGCAAAATAATTCAATTTTTAACGAAAATGGCAGCTAAAAATATTAGGCTTTAAATTTTCGACTTTTTATTTTTCATTCAATTTTAATAATTTCCTGCAAAATGCAAGAACATAGTACAGAGATTCATAATCTCAAGTTTCATCAAAATCCGTTGGAAAATGTGACCGCTAGAGGGCCACAAAAACATGAAAAAAACGCATATTTAAACGGCCGCCATTTTGAAATTTGCACATGCATGATCACCAAAATATCAAAGACTGTAGGTGTATGTAATGTTTATCTTGAAACCAAGTTTCATATATGTCGGATTAAAATTGCGACTTTTAAAAGCCTTTGAAATTTTGCCCTTCAACTGGCCGCCATTTTGTTTTTTGCAACCTGACCTCCAGTGTTTTTACGTAATTCTCTAGATACTTATAATTTCTATCAAACTACCGAATTTCATGAAAATCTGTTGAAAGCTTTGACCACTATTACAACAACAAAATTTTGCACGTTTTTCGACCTTTGAGCGGCCGCCATTTTGTTTGTGCCGTACCGACTTTGGATTTTTTATTGCGAGATTCTTCACATATATCAATGAACCTTTGTACCAAATTTCATCCAAATCGGAGCTATACTTTGGTCAGCACAGAAATCACGATTTTTCGTCTAAAATGGTCGCCATTTTGTTTTTGCCCAGCCGATATAGCTGGTTCACGAACTTAACCGAGATAATTACCCAATACACCTTTCCTGAAAATTTGGTGAAAATCAAAGCAAAATTGCAACCTCTAGCGTGGTCATAAATTTCGTTATATCCCATATACATATATATATATAGATATATATATATATATATATATATATATATATATATAAATACATATATATATATATATATATATATATATATATATATATATATATATATATATATATATATATATATATAT
>OZ017739.1:396972641-397017872 GCA_963969285.1 Odontomyia ornata
TAAAGAAACTCACCGTCTCTTTGAGCAATCTCTTGATAACCCACGCCAATTTCCAAAACTAAACAACTTTCTCAATTTCATTGAAACCAGGTTCCAGCTTTTAGACAATATTGTTGACAGTAGATAAAAAAAAATGAGAAACGACAATCCGCATTTTGAAAAGAAGAAAAAAACTCATGTACGTTTTGCAAAAAACAATGCAATAATTTACGTCAGTGCTCAAGATTTCTCCAACTCTCGGTAAAAGATAGATTAGCGACTATTAAGAAGCTACAAAGGTGCCTCAATTGTCTTCAAGCTGGTCACACAATCAAAGACTGCTCTTCTAGAAATTGCTACAAGTGTAACAAAAAACACCACACATTACTGCAATTTGATTTTGAAGAGAATACAGCACAATCAGAAGCACGAATATCCGATTCTGACGCACAATTCACAACAAAACCCGCAAGTGAATTGAACCACTCAGCTTTAAGTTGTGTTAAAGCAACAAGCTATGTGTTCCTCGGCACCGCTATGGTCAAAGTCAAAAGCAAGGATGGGAACTTTAAAACAAGTAGAGCGATCTTAGATTCTGGCTCACAACTCAACTTTATTACAGAGAAGTTGCTTCATAAACTTGGTTTTAAAGGCCTCACACAATCAATTGAAATAAGCGGCATTGGGGGCTCAAAATTAAATACACAAGGGAGAGTTATGTTGACAATTCAGTCCAGGGTAATAGCCCAGTCATATTAGGTAAAAAAAAGGGGTCAACCCCGGAATGAAAGATAATAAGCTGCAAATTGGTATGAACCTTTGTTTTGTCATTCTAAATGTTGTCTCAAAAGTCACAATCGTTATCGTGTCCGCGTCTCAAGATATTCAAGGTCAAAGGTCACAAAAATCGGTTTTTCGCGAATATCTGGCTTCCTATCGGTTAAATGAGATTTGCATTTATTATAAAAGTTGTAGGCTATAAAATTCCCTACAACTTTTGTTTAAACTTTTTTTTCATACGACCAACCGTTTTGAAGGTAGAGCGCGAAGAGTGCACATCGTACAGTCATATACGGCCTAATGCAAGGTCAAGCGTGAGTTATGGTTATCAGTACGTTATAAAGTCAATTATTTACTTGGAAATTATAATTATTAAACAATGCCTATTATTTATGTACTAACTATTAATTATTTATATTTAATTAAAGTAAGTAACTTGATTATTTATATATAATTATTCATATTTAACTATTTAAGTATAAAATATTATTAATTCTGGATTATATATTTTAGTTTTATTTTAAGTTAAAATGATAGTAAGAGTATATATTTTACACATATTTTTATTTATTATTAAATACGGCATAATATACATTTATCAAAATGTGAGTTCAAATATCAAAAGTATCTTTGTTGATTTTAATTGTAATGAAATTGGAAATGGAAGCTAATTATCTTCTTCTTGTTCGTCGTCTTCTTCTTCTTGTCGCTCAAAAATGTTCGATTCATTGTCATCATCCTCATTATCTGTCATGTTCATCTCCAAACCTTCCAGAATATCGGGATCATATGTATTTTCTTCATTATTAGAAAATGGAGTGCGCATCTTGTTGGCATTATATAATGCTCCAAAATCTGAGGACAACATTGATCATTTCCGCTACACGCAATTCATCAAATTTACAAAACTAAATAAACCTGTACAACTGTCAACACTTCCACCAACAAGTGTAGCAGCTCATCAACACATAAAACGTGTCTACTACCAGATTCAAACGTGGTTAGGGAAGCACTTAGAACCTAAAGAATGGGGCTGGATGCTTGAAAATGAAATCCTGGAGCCCATACGAACGTTATTACCTCCAGCACCAGCCGAACTACTAAACGTAATATTTTGCAATTGCAAAAATGGTTGTGGTTCCCGCTGTGGATGCAGAAAATCAGGGCTACAATGTTCTTTAGCTTGCGGCCAGTGCAACGGACAAGCTTGCCTCAACGCTTCACTGTATCCAAGTAATCCCGATGAAGAAAATACATATGATCCCGATATTCTGGAAGGTTTGGAGATGAACATGACAGATAATGAGGATGATGACAATGAATCGAACATTTTTGAGCGACAAGAAGAAGAAGACGACGAACAAGAAGAAGATAATTAGCTTCCATTTCCAATTTCATTACAATTAAAATCAACAAAGATACTTTTGATATTTGAACTCACATTTTGATAAATGTATATTATGCCGTATTTAATAATAAATAAAAATATGTGTAAAATATATACTCTTACTATCATTTTAACTTAAAATAAAACTAAAATATATAATCCAGAATTAATAATATTTTATACTTAAATAGTTAAATATGAATAATTATATATAAATAATCAAGTTACTTACTTTAATTAAATATAAATAATTAATAGTTAGTACATAAATAATAGGCATTGTTTAATAATTATAATTTCCAAGTAAATAATTGACTTTATAACGTACTGATAACCATAACTCACGCTTGACCTTGCATTAGGCCGTATATGACTGTACGATGTGCACTCTTCGCGCTCTACCTTCAAAACGGTTGGTCGTATGAAAAAAAAGTTTAAACAAAAGTTGTAGGGAATTTTATAGCCTACAACTTTTATAATAAATGCAAATCTCATTTAACCGATAGGAAGCCAGATATTCGCGAAAAACCGATTTTTGTGACCTTTGACCTTGAATATCTTGAGACGCGGACACGATAACGATTGTGACTTTTGAGACAACATTTAGAATGACAAAACAAAGGTTCATACCAATTTGCAGCTTATTATCTTTCATTCCGAGGTGAAAGCCCTAATATGACTGGGCTATAAGCGATTTCAAGACAGTAATTGAAGCGATCATTATCCCTGAGATAACCTCACATCAGCCAAGTCAAAGTTTGGACACAACGTCTTGGCCCATCCCAAGCAACATTGATCTCGCGGATCCTGAGTTTAATATCCCTCGTCGAGTTGACATTTTATTAGGAGCAGACATTTACGCCGATATAATGGCTGCTGGTCAGATCAAATTCTCACCAAATCTGCCGACGCTTCAAAATTCAGTTCTGGGATGGATCATTCTTGGAAAGGCCAAATGTGATCACCCACCTTCAACCTTTATTTGCGGTATTTCTACCAATAGCCTAGACTCTCACCTGGAGAAGTTTTGGGAACTCGAAAACATTCAATATAGAACTAATCCACTTACCAGTGAAGAGAAAGAATGTGAAGATTTCTTCTACAAGACTCTTAAAAAGAACCATGAAGGTCGATTCATAGTAAGACTTCCCTTTAAAGACGCATCAATCGAATTGGGTGAATCAAAAAAAATTACAGTTTGTCGTTTCTTCAATCAAGAAAGACGGTTGCAAAAAAATCCTGACCTAAGACTTCAATACACAGCATTTATGGACGAGCTGCTACAGCTTCGTCATATGGAACCTGTTGAACCAAAAACCATTCCAAAAGATCACTATTACCTTCCACACCACTGTGTATTCAAACCAGATAGCACTACGACAAAATTGAGGGTAGTGTTTGATGGGTCCTGTAGATCATCGAATAATAAGGCTCTGAACGACATTCTCATGGTCGGCCCTACCATTCAGGATGAATTATTTTCTATACTGTTACGATTCCGGCTGCATAAATTTGTGTTTACTGCAGATATAATGAAAATGTACCGTCAAATACTAGTCTCCCCAGAAGATCGTAACTTCCAACTTATCGTTTGGAGAGATGATCCTTCTAAAGAATTAAAAATTTACCGATTACGTACAGTAACGTACGGTACTTCTTGTGCTCCATATCTTGCAACAAAAGCATTACAGCACTAAGCAACTGAGCAAAAAGAGAACTATCCATTAAGCTCTAAAACGGCACTCCGTGACTTCTATGTGGATGACATTATCACAGGCTCTAACAACTTAGAAGAAGCCATACAAATACAAGCTCAACTCAGAAATATGCTCGTCAGAGGGGGATTTCAATCGCGTAAATGGTGCGCAAACCATCCAGCATTGCTCCAATCATTTCCCAAGGATCAACGAGAAACTATGGCATCTTTTGACGCAGAAGACGAGCTGCACACTAAGTCACTGGGACTTATCTGGTACCCGGAGACAGATGTCTATTCAGTTCGAGTGGAATTGTTACCACAAAGAGAAATAACCAAACTTTCCGTCCTTAAAGATGTAGCCCTTATATATGACCCATTAGGACTAATTAACCCGATTGTTGTATTAGTTAAGATTTTGTTACAAGAGCTATGGCAGATGAAAATAGACTGGGATACAAGACTGACCCCAGAATTCGAATCAAAATGGATTAAGTTTAGGCAACAACTCCAACAATCAAACTCTTTCACAGTTCCTCGATTCGTGTTATCAAGTGGCATCAATTCAAAGGTACATTTACACGGATTTTCCGATGCAAGCGATAAAGCCTATGGAGCCGTTGTTTACATACAGTCTTTTTATGAAGGCTCCTACTGTTGTCATCTTTTGTGCGCCAAATCACGAGTTGCCCCACTAAAAAAGCTGAGCACTCCTCGACTTGAATTATGTGCAGCTCAACTTTTGGTTACACTAATGGAGAAAGTCCAAAAATCAGTATGCATTCAAGTAGAGCAAACGCATTACTGGACAGATTCAACCATAACTTTAGCAAGAATTAATGCCTCTTCCTCTAACTTTAAAACTTTCGTGGCAAATAGAATAGCATACATTCAAGAACACTCTCATAAGACACAATGGAATTACGTTCCCACAGATGTTAACCCAGCAGACATGCTATCGAGGGGCACAACACCAAGCGAACTACTGTCGTCAACGATGTGGTTCAATGGACCAGAATTTCTCAAGGGTCCATGTTGTAACTGGCCCAAAATGCCAACCAAACAGGCATACGATGATTGTGAGGTTCGGAAATCTAAAACCACTCTCCTAGCTCAAATCTCAACATCAACCTTAGAATCAATCAACCATAGAAATTCGTTCAAATTTCTAAAAAACACCCTGGCTTACATATTGAGATTTACAGAAAACCTTAGAAGGCCTCGATCAGAACGGAAAACTGGACTCTTAAAACCTGCAGAAACTGAAAATGCCCTATCTATCCTGTTTAGAACTATTCAAGGATCCGCTTTCAACAAAGAAGTGAAAATTTTGAAAAAGACACCAATATTGCCCAAAAAAAAACCCATTAAGTCCAATGAAACCATATATAGACGCAGAAGGCCTCATTCGAGTCGGCGGGAGGCTCCAAAAATCAGTCGTAGACTATGATGCAAAACATCCTATTTTGCTACCTCATTCTGACAGTTTCGTCAAATTACTGGTGCAAGACATTCATCAAAGGCATTTACATGTGGGCCCCACAGACCTTCTTAACATCATCCGACAACAATATTGGCCTCTGAGAGGCAAGCAGCTAGCAACAACTATTGTTAATAACTGCATTCGTTGTTACAGGGCCAAACCAAAACTCCTAGAACAAATAATGGGAGACCTGCCAGCAGAGCGCATTCAACCATCACGTCCATTTAAAAATGTTGGCATTGATTTTTGTGGTCCTATTTACATTCATTATAGGATACGGGGTAAGTCTCCCACCAAATCCTACATATCTGTTTTTGTATGTTTTGCCACCAAGGCGGTACACTTGGAAGTAGTTTCCGATTTAACCAAAGACGCCTTTCTGGGCGCCCTTAAACGTTTTATGGCCAGAAGAGGCAAACCAGCTAAGATATTTTGCGACAACGCAACAAATTTCATTGGTGCCAAAAACGAAATAAATGAGCTGCAGAAACTGATTGCGAATCCAAACACACAGCTCGATATTGCCCAGTACTATACGGATGAACAAATCATATGGAAGTTTATCCCGCCAAGATCTCCACATTTCGGTGGATTATGGGAAGCGGCGGTGAAGGTTGCCAAATACCACTTAAAACGAGTGATGAGCAGTGCATCTCTTACATATGAAGAGTTGAATACTATCATCAGCGAAATAGAAGCAATACTGAACTCCAGACCCCTCACTCCACTCTCCAACAACCCAAATGACCTGCAACCCCTTACTCCTGCTCATTTTTTGATTGGCGAACCCTTAACAACTATCCCTAACCCACATTCTCCCGACAAAAAAATGTCACTCTTGAAGAGGAAAGAACAAATCGAAGCTTGCCAATGGGACTTTTGGAATCGATGGAGCAAAGAGTATTTACAACATCTACAAATCACAACAAAATGGGCAAGCTCAATATCAACGCTTCCTCTCGGCACGTTAGTTCTTCTCAAGGATGACAATGCACCACCGCTAAAATGGGCCTTAGGAAGAGTTGTCGCTGAACATAAAGGTCCTGATGGTCGCGTTCGAGTTGTGGACGTCAAAACCGCACAGGGAATTCTTCGAAGAGCTGTTCATAATCTTTGCCCGTTACCACTGGAGGAGGCTGCATCAGACCCAAATGAAGCACAACTCGCAACTGCTAAGACTACACCAACCTCGGATACAAAATGTGAAAATCAAGCGGGACCTTTAACTAGCGCTTTGGTGACCAGAGCCAAGAATAAAAAACGCAAAATACAACCAATCAACCCTAATTGGCTTTTCAACGATACACTATACCACCGTCAAAAGGATCGCATCTCCGAACCATCAAGCACCAGCAGATTGCCTCTCCAATCTCATCGCCCATCCGAGAATCATCAAGCACCAGCAGAGCGCCTACCCAATCCGCATCGCACTAGTTCTACTTGTATTTTTGGTTCCATCCATCAAAAGAGCACCTACCACGCAAGGATACGCTGAAGAAGACAACATTAAATTAACACCTTTCAAATCCGGAACAATCGCTTACTTCGAAGAAATCTCCCAGATTTCTATGGTTACTGACCACTGGAACATCATCGTGTATTATAACATGCAGAACTACTGGATTGAGCTACAAAATATTCAGGCTCAGGTAAAAAGAATAAGAGAAATATGCGATAGCCTTGGACATAATAGGCAGTGCTCACTACTCGCAATCCAGTTTCAAGTAAGAGTAGACAAGCTTCAAATAAAGAATGATTTATTACTTAACAAGGACACCCGCATCAACCGGCATAGACGATCCCCATTTGACTTCGTTGGCACAATCAGCAACAAATTATTTGGCCTGTTGGATCAGCAATATGCAGATGAGATGTCATCAACAATCGACAGAATATCTACTGACGACAACCATTTACTCAGTCTCATTAAAAATCAGACTTCTTTAATTGACTCGACTATGAATGTAATTACACGTGACAGAGACTTTTTTAACAAACAACTGCGAACAGTCAACCACTACTTTGAAAATTTCGTGGAAACGATTAATTCTACAAATAAGGTACTGGGCGAGCAACAAATCCTATCCACGTTCAACACTCTAGCGATACATCTTGCAACCATAATGGAAGCTTATGAACACACGCAATCATTACTTTTCAACATTGTGACCGACAGCCGGAACGGAAAGGTTAGCCCTTCAATTCTTTCTCCAGACCAGTTATCCAACGAAATTCGAATAATTAGGGAGCACATACCGGCAACTTTAACCATTCCCGGCCACTCTATGGATAAGCTACTAACCCAGCTCTACATGCTTATGAGTATCGAGGCGAGGATTTCGAGAAACAAAACCATCTTTAAAATAACCGTACCATTGGTAAAAAATGAAATCTACCAGCTATTTAAAATTATTCCTTTAACTTTCGAACTACACGCAAGATACGTCCAAATAAAAACCAACTCTAACTTTTTGGCTCTAACACTTCACAGGGATTACTACTACCAACTGTCAAAGGACGAGCTCGATCACTGTCTTGTCGATCCTGATGGGAATCGTATTTGCAATCAAAATCACTCCTTTTTTACAAGGAACGCTGGCCCCGCACAATGTGAACTCCAGTTGATAGACCAGCCAGTACAATTTCCAAACACCTGTAAAATAGAAACAGTTTCCGCCGCTGAAAGATGGATCCAACTATACAACCTTAACTCCTGGATATATTTCCACAGCAATGAAACACCAATAACGGTTGTCTGCGGAAATCAAATAAAACAAATCAAATTGTTCAAATTGGGGCTTCTACATTTCTTTAAGGATTGTTCATTAAAGGATGGACCTTACACAATAACTGCTCATCACCATTACCAAAGTAGAATAAAAAGCGGCTACGATCTTCCAGTAACTATAAATATCACTGACATTACGGACAATATGCACCAACACACCCGACCTGAACTTCACCGCATACTCACACTTAACCACACTGACGACATTAAGAAATTAAAAAAATGACTTCCAACTCCTTGCATCTCAACACTATTTACAGTTGCCAAAGCCGTATCACGTGGTTGCCAGCACTGCCGGCGTTACATCTATCATCATCCTCCTCATTTTGGTATTCATTTTCTGTTACCAACGTCATTGCAGTCATAACAAGGCAGGATCCCCCGATGCAACACAAAGCAAATTTCGATTGCGGCCTCAAAGAAGACAATCATATTGAAACTTGTCATATCATGCCCCGGGAATATGTGCATGCATATCCAGCTCATTAACGCCTTGCATATTTGCGCGCACATGCATATCCAAATACATATGAACCCAAAATTGAATTTCTTAATTAATGCATATGCGCGCAAATTACCTTTCATTCACTGTCATGGGTCATTGCCTGCATATCCCATCACTGCATGCAATGATCTATACAGTGCATTGAACGCAATTGCATAAATTCGATGTACGCACTTTTTCTATTTGCATATGCATGCACATATGATCAGCACAAATGAAACATTCATAGGTCATTGCCTGAATTTTGCTTATTTCATGCAATGAACTATGAATGACAAATTATTAGATGTAAGCATAATTTCACTGTATATAAATTCACATTAATGATCAATAAAATCACTTGTCGTTTATCCATTATTCAAGACGTTCGTTTCAATTTTGGTAGTTTGGTAGTTATTGAAAGTTTAATCCTGAGAGTTTTACTTTGGTGATTGAACATATATATATATATATATATATATATATATATATATATATATATATATATATATATATATATATATGTAAATATAACTGTATATATATACATATTGTCGCGTGTTTCGGTTCGCGGCCAATAATTAATGTTCCGGGAAAGTGAAAACGCAATGTCTTTTAATTTAAATTATAAGAGTTTATTTAATTTGTCAAAAATGCACAATTACTTCACTAACAGTTTCACAACTTTAATTTTCACTATTAAAATTCTACCTTCCACTTGTCCATACATTTCTATCGCAATTGTCTACTAAAATCACTTCACACTCAAACAATCAATATCGCCTGTACTTCGCGTATCGCAGTTTTCTATCGCGGTTGTAATGAATGATCCCCCCCATTCATTCAGCTCGCCTTTATATAGGGTCTCTAATCATTCAACTCAGTTCTCGTACATTGATGAATAAGCGGGAACATTCCAGCAGCGTAATGAATGGGCAGTGACTGACTTTCAGATGTTGATAATGCTTGTTGGGTTCTCGTAGTTTCGAGTAAATTCACTTGTTGATGTTCTTTATGATTGTGGAAACAATTGCGACAGTAGCTCGCAGAATTATTTGTACATGTAACACTGCCCCCACCTCAGTTCTTTTCGCCCCGAAAAGATGTGTCGCCAGTTGTAGTCAATTCTCCCTGCGTTTAAAATGGGTCCAAATGCACGATTTTAATTTTTGCTCTCGGTTTACGGTGTTCCTGTATGCGATATGCGACGTCGTTAATTCGCTTTGTGACCCGGTATGGTCCCTCCCAATTATGTTGCATTTTTGGAGACCCACCCTTTCGCCGTTGCGGGTTATATAGCCACACCAAGTCATCTTGCTGGAAGCCAGTAGAATTTGCCTTTAGATCATACCTGGTCTTCATGCGGTCAGTAGTCGGCTCGAGGTGATTTCGCACTGTCCGATGTATCTGGTTCAACCGTTGCCTTAGATCACTTGCGTACTCCGAGATCGTTTGGGGTTTCTCAGGGGGTGTTCCGAACTTTATATCGGCTGGCAGACGAATAGTCTTTCCAAAAATGACTTTGGCTGGGGCTTGGCCCGTCGATGCATGTTCGGCAGTTCTATACGCCATCAAAAATAGTGGGATATGTCGGTCCCAGTCCCTTTGGTTCTCGTTGACCATCTTGGCCAGATGTTTATTTAGCGTGCCGTTGAACCGTTCGACCATCCCATCGGATTGGGAATGCAGCGGTGTTGTCCTCGTTTTCCGTATTCCCAATAGTTCACACATTTCGCTAAAAACTAGTGACTCAAAGTTTCGGCCTTGATCTGAATGTAATTCGCAAGGTACGCCGTACCTTCTGACCAAATTTAACTCTAGCTGTTCAGCTACGGTAGTTGCTTCCTGGTTGGGAATGAGGTAGACTGCGGGCCACTTGCTGAAATAATCGGCTACAACCAGCGTATATCGATTTCCCCAATCGGATTCAGGAAAGGGTCCTGCGATGTCAACAGCAATCCTTTCGAATGACACGCCTACGTTATAGGTTTGCATTTGTATTCTCAGTCGTCGCTTTGGGCCTTTGACGGAAGCGCAAATTGTGCATCAGCGACACCAGTCCTCTACGTCTTCCCAAGCGTGGAGCCAGTAGAACCTTTCCTGCTCATGCATTTCCTTAATCCCATCATGGATTCGGCTTTTGGGTAGTATAGTTTGCATCCTATAGGAACTGCCATCCGCCGTTTCCCATTTCCGCTTGAGTACGCCACCCTCCACCTGAAGGGAGTTCCATTGTGCCCAATAGCTTTTCAGAGTTGCGCCATGCATTGAAACGTCTCTCCACTCCAGCCGCCCAGTTGTCTCCCTCCATACGAGCAATGATCCGATATCTTCATCGGCTAACTGGGCATTTCGAATCTCCTTCGCTGACCAACCTTCATCGAATCCGGCCGTTGCCACTCGCAGATTAACGGGCGGCTCCTTTTCCTCAATCCGCCGGCAATGCTTGCAGTTAGCTGGACGTGGATGACGAGATAGGGCGTCAGCATTTCCATGAACTCTGCCTTTGTGAAGTAGCTGGGGCCTCACTAGGTCTGGTCGGATAGTCGTTCGGGTTGCACCAGTGTCGTTTGTTATGGTGCAATCTTCTTCATCAACTTGACCAGGAAGGCATCTGTCTGCTTTTCCACGATGTTTCCTTGGCACGGTGCCGGGGATGTCGATGCTCCTAGCCAACGTTCGCCCCACGAAGTTGGCCCTTGCAGTTTGATGGGCCTCCATTCTAGGCTCCAGACACGGTCTGGATCTCCACCATCCTGGACAATACCTTCGTTTTCTTCGCTTTTTGCAGTCTCTTTGCAGGTACCCCTTCTCTCCGCAATCCCAGCATCTAGGCGCACCATTCACCTGCAGCTCTCGCTCATTTTCCATGCGCTCACACCTGGACTCATCTGCCACTACTTCACGGACCCGGGCAGTGGTACGAGTCGCATTTTTCGCTGCCTCAAAGTTCAGACTATAAACGAATGCGTCCTTATCCGTTTGCTTTTGAGCTAAACGCACGGCTTGTTGCAATCCCTTGTCCTTTAACGCACTGATGAATGCTTTCGTTGCTGCGTCATCTCGATGTTCCGGGTTGTAAGCTGGATAAGCCAAAAGAACCAGGCGCTCAAAGTCTTGGGCTAGCTGCTGTAAGGTTTCGCTAGACTTTTGCATCCGATGCCGTAGCTGTGCCCTGTAGTACATTCCCTGAAATAAAAATACTTAAAACTAAATTTTAAAAGAAACATGTGCAAACCCCTTAGGATTTACACACAAACTCGCGATGTACGACCCGCCTTAGAAAATAAATTGTTAAATTTCTTCCACATACGAAAGTAGAAAGTGCACTTGACCTTCCTCGTATGTATCATGTATGATGGAAACACATACTGTGTGAATGAACTGTGTGTGGTCCACGTGACCACAACGTTCTTATGTGTTTCCATATATCGGGAAGTCTTGTGCAATGAGAACTGTACTTGACCTTCCGATAATTAAAGAAACTAAGGAATGCATATTGAACCGTACAGGAATGTATGAGGTCCACGTGACCAACTATGAACAATGGATTGTACTACGACTCGTGGTAATGGGTTATGAATAGAATGCAATGCACTTTTTTATGAATAGATTTTGAAATGCAATAGAAATTAGAATACTGTTTTTATATGAATAGGTTTTTAAATGTGGATTTTTTTAGGAGTAGACTTTATTTGAATTTAGAATATAGATTTTTTTTACATAAGCTATCATAGGCGCATTAGTGCAAAATTTTGTATAAATAGCATTGGAAGAAATAATAAATCTCACTCTTGTGAAGATAATAACTAGCGTTACACGCTGCCCTTCTTTCACTCTAGTCTATTAACAATCCGGCGTTAACCGCCTAACCTACATGCGCACCTAGGCGCTTTAGAATACCTGGGTAAGCCTACATTTTAAATTTCATACAGTTAAAGTTGATTTAATTCCTTTACGTATCAACATGGCGATCCTGCCAGTTCCTTTTGAAACTTTGTTTAAAAAATGGATTTCGACGGATTCGAAGCAATGTGGGAAGCCTTTAGCCTACAAAGGATTAGCGTAAATAACGAGCACTCGAAAGGAAGCCAAAACGAGTATGAACCAGGACCAGTGCCGTTGGACGCACCCGTATACAAACCAACCCAGCCCCAGGAAATAAAAAAACCAGGACCGCAACCGATCCCAATAGAGAAATATTGGCAACGCCAAGGAAAACTCACACGGCAACCAACGCAGCAGATACAAGAACCACAAAAGAAGAAACGCGGCGGAAAAGCCTTTAAACGACGCAAAGCAATCGCTGAACTATATATACAATACCACACCACAGGCAACAAAGCGGAAAAGAGCCTAATCAGAAAGCAGATAAAAACCATTAGAAAAACATGAGCAAATTCAAAAATTTTATTATGTAAATATACCATTGTAGAATAAGATATTTAATTTCCAATTTTTAATACAAGATACTTAACATAAAAATCTTTTGCTTTTAACAACTCAACATATAAACTAGATATTATGGGTATCGCAGATTCAAATATAAAAGAGACAATAGTCCTTGCGAACCAGGCTTCAAACACTTCAAATCAATACTCTGCAACCCAACTCGCTACATATATTATTATTGTTATAATTGTCATGTTCTTACTTTTCGGGTTATATCTGTTGGCAAAACGGTTCATAAAGAAAGCTATCGCAAAAGAGGTAAACAAAACCAATAATGTTTAATAGCACTCAATTATCCGCCTTGATCAAAATCTTTGAAAATTTTAAGAAGAATCCAAATCGATGCTATAGCGAGGCGTATCTCCTAAACACACTTTTAAAATTAAATGAATTGAAGACTCTTTTTGAGATTGAGATAGAATCTCTTAGCGAACAGGACAAACTCGAACCGAAGAAAAAATTCAAAATATATTACCAGGACATATTCAAAATTATATCTGATAAACGAGAGAAACTACAAAATCAATAAACAATGACGACTATAGACGTATTTAGTCGCTTAAAAACCATAACAGAATTTCAGGACAAACCCAACGACATAAATAGATTTTTAACAGTAGTGAAAACAATTGACAAATCGATTCCTACAGACCAGAAAGCTGACTTCCTACAACTAATACTCAAAACAAAACTATCAACCACAGCACGAAACAAACTAAACTCCTTAGAAACCCCTAAATCCATTTCTGAATTAGAGACAAAGTTAACCTCTATTTTCAAATCAAAGCAAACTACCAGCACCATTGTACAAAAACTAACAACTTGTACACAAAATCAAAACTCAATATCCCAATTTGCAGAAAAAATTGAAAATCTTATTGCAGAACTACTTTAGTACAAATTGAGCAGCTAGACGAACAAAATAGAAATGTATTGAAGGTAACAAATGACACTCTTGCGTTCAACACTTTTAAAAATGGTATTAACAACAAAAACGTCCTTCAAACAATCGAAGCTAGTAGAGTCACTACATTCGCAAATGCAGTAGAAATTGCAGAACAAGCTGAGAATACAGCAAAAGAAAATAGAGTTCTGCATTACCACAGACCCACAGGAAACAACCAATCGGGGAATAATCAAAAATACAGAAACAATAGGAACCTTGACAATACAAATAATTATCGGAACTACAACCAATATACTAACAACAATGATAGACGGCCCCAACTGAGGTATAGGGACAGCAACAACCAAAATAGAAACAACAGCTACAATAGAAACTACAACAACTACAACCAAAATACATACAACAATAACAGAGCAAACAGCACACAAAGACCCAGACCGAACAACAACAACCAAAGATACTACAACAATCAAAACCGTAGCGCCAGGGTATACGTGACCGATTCAGAGAATCATTACCAGGGAAACGAAAATCCCCCAGAAACCAACCAGTAAATAACCATGGTCACTCGGGGAAACACATAGCAACAAATTCTTACACCATTGGCCTAACAAATCAAAATGAGAATATATCGAACTACATTATCTTACAAATCTGCAATAAGAAACTTTCCTTCTTTGTAGACACCAGCGCAGATATATCAATCTGTAAAAACCTTCACAACTCATTCGATATAAATAATTCTGAATCTTGTCGATTATCAGGAATAACCGCACAAAGCATCCAGACAATCGGTACATCAATGCTAAAGATATCCCTTCCTGAAAACGATATTCTACACGAATTCCAGATAGTTGCAAACGATTTTCCCTTAAAAACAGATGGCATCATTGGAAGAGATTTCCTAACAAAATATTTTGCAAACATCGATTTTGAAACCTTTCTATTTTCCTTCAAGTATGATAACACACAAATAACCCTACCCCTCGAAGCAAAAATATATAATATCAGGATACCCCCACGGTCAGAAGTCATACACCCAATCAACATCAATATATGTGAAGATAGTTTAGTCTGTGCGAACACCATCTCCAAAGATATACACAACAGCAACACCATAATATCAGCTAAAGGCATAAAACACGTAAGAATCCTGAATACTTCAGACAATGAGGCCACCCTACAAAATTTAAACCTAGAAATAAAACCCCTAAGAAACTTCCATGTACTTTCCTACAGCGCATACAAGAAAACTGAAAGATGGAATAAGTTGAAAGAAGTCCTTAATATAAACTCCGCAGACCCTGAGGCCAAAACTTCCATAGAAACCATATGCAAAGAGTACCACGATATTTTCCACATAGAGGGAGAAAAACTTACATGCAATAACTTTTACAAACAACACCTGCAAACCACTGACAATAGTCCCGTATATATAAAAAATTACCGCATGCCCCACGCACAAACTGCAGAGATCAACAAACAAGTTCAAGAGTTGATCGACAAAGATGTGATCGAGCCATCAACAAGCCCCTACAACTCCCCCATGTTAGTCGTCCCCAAACACTCCAATGACGACACCAAGAAATGGCGCTTAGTAGTCGATTACCGCCAGCTGAACAAAAAATTAGTGAACGACAAATTCCCTCTCACTCGCCTAGATGATATCTTAGACAGAATAGCCTAGATGATATCTTAGAACCCTCGATATGACAAGTTCATTTCACCAGATAGAACTTGATCGAGAATCCCGGCCCATGACAGCATTTTCGTCTAGCAATGGACATTACCAATTCAAAAGACTCCCCTTTGGATTGAAAATCTCGTCAAATAGTTTCCAGCGCATGCTGACCATAGCTCTATCAGGATTAGACGCAAACGCATTCCTATGCGTTGACGACATTATCGTTTTTGGCTGTTCCTTAAAACACCACAATGAAAACCTCAGGAAGACTTTCGACCGACTTCGCAAATATAATCTGAAACTCAACCCTTCGAAATGTAATTTCATACAATCAGAAGTCGTCTACCTAGGACATCTAATCACTAACAAAGGTGTCACCGCCGATCCCTCTAAATGCGCAGCTGTCAATAACTACCCACTACCACAAAATGCAGATGATGTAAGACGTTTCGTAGCATTCTGCAACTACTACAGACGCTTCGTCCAAAATTTTGCAGCAATCGCTAAACCTCTAAACGATTTACTCAAGAAAAACAAAAAATTCGAATGGAATGAAAAATGCCAAGAAGCTTTTCTATCCTTAAAAGACTCCATTACATCCCATCCAATTTTACAACACCCCGACCTCGACAAAGAATTCATTTTAACTACAGACGCCTCTGATTATGCCTTAGGAACCGTTCTGTCACAAGGGACGATCGGAGAAGACCTACCCATCTCTTATGCAAGTAGATCCTTAACGAAATGCGAAACTAATAAATCCATTGTAGAAAAAGAACTCCTTGCAATTTACTGGGGAATAAATCATTTTCGTCCTTAACTCTATGGAAAGAAATTTACAGTAATCACAGACCATCGACCACTAGTATCCTTATTTGTAAATCGCAACCCCTCCCCTAAACTAACAAGAATTCGCTTGGACTTAATGGACTATGACTTCAAAATAATATACAAACAAGGTAAAACAAATACTAACGCAGACGCCTTATCACGCATAAAACTTAACTCAGAAAACCTTAACGAAATGATACCTAAAACAATAAACATCATGCCACGAAGTAAAACTAAAACATTAAACAACCCTGTGACCACTAATACGGCAATAACTACCTCCAACATCGAGCCTGATCAACTCAACATGTGGGAAGGTACATCGATTTCCGACATTAGAAATCTGCCGTACTAAAATTTGAGCTCAATAAAAATAAAACAAGCCTGCCAATCGAAATAATAATGAATGAAAAATTAATAATCGTTAAGTATAGTGACATTCCATCCTTCGACTTAGGTCAAGTCTTGGAGAAACTAATACTTAAACTATCAATTAATAGTATCACGAAGATAGCACTATCTAAAAAAGACGAAATATTTAAATACATAAATAAAAACGAACTAATAAATATATATAATAAAACGCACGCGGCAATAATGAAAAACAGACAAAATAAAATACAAATAATATTATTTAATCCCCCAAGACACGTTGAACAAAAAGCCGATCAAATTAGATTGATCAGTGAATATCACGAGTCAAGGTGCGGAGGTCACACGGGTATAAAACGAACAATCGCAAAACTTAAACAGAAATATACTTGGAAAAACATGAATAAGATGGTAAAAAACATAATACAACAATGTGAAACATGTAACAAAAACTTGTACTCAACTTACAAAATGTCGTAACCAGCAACGAATAAAATTAAGAAACACGTCATGTTCGAGGATCATACTATTATGAACTAAGTTGAAAGAATTTTTTAATTCTGAGGTATTTGTTAAAATTATACCCATAAAAATCTTGCTTGATAATTTTTTCAGATTTTTTAGATCACGGGTGTCCATTCGCGAGGGAGAAAACACATTTTTCATGTATCTCCCCCCCCCCCTCTGTGCCCCCACTGAAGCAAAAACTGTCAGTTTAAGAACTGTTTTGAAAAGCTCTCATAAAAAACTTTCATTTGATTCTCATATCGGCTACCTTTCATGAAATTTTTTTCAGGGGCCACTCCTCTGTACTGTAAGCATCGATTCATGGCCTATTTTTTCGAATCCTAGAATGGTTACAAAGCCCTTTTGCTAGGAGCTCTCTCCTGCCTCTTCGACTTGTTTCAATCGTATGTAGTCATCCTCATGATATCTATCATATCTGAAACTTTCATGCAAATCCTAGCAAAGCTGTAGTGTCTAAGTCTGTAAAAAGCGCATATGGCTCCATAGCCATATGTTTCCATAGTAATACAGGGCACATTGTTCCATAGTAATACACGAAAATTCAAATCGCTATAACTTCGTTAAATACTGATCGATCTTTATGAAACTATCAGAAAAGATCAATCTTGTAAATAGTCATCTGTTTGCTAAATTTTATTGAATTTAAGGGTACCATTTAGATTTTATTCAAGACAACATAAAATCGATAAATCATACTATTACTAACAAAGTTGAGTGAATTTCGACTTCTCATGTATTTGTTGTTGTTGTACTCATGAAGGCCTACATTCATGATTTTTTTCAGGTTTTTCGGATGGAAGATGTCCAATCGCGAGGGGGGGGTACGCGAAAAGTACGTACATTTCCCCTTCCCCTGCCCCCCTCGGTACTCATAAGGCAATTTTAAGACCTGTTTTCAAAAGATCTCATTGAGACCTTTCCAATGACACCCTACTCGACTACCATTGGTGAAAATTTTTTTTTGAGGGGTCAACTCCCTATATGGGGAGACCCCCCTTAAAACCCTTCGAAAAATTTTTTCACCCTTGAACTTTCAAGAGGTCACCACTTCTGACCTTTCCACAAAGTTTCATGGCTGTAGCCTCTATAGTTTCGGAGAAAAAGTGCTGTGACATACAGACGGACGGACGGACGGACGGACGGACAGACGGACAGACGGACACAGGTCGTGATTGCAATAGGGTTTTGTATTTTAGTACAAAACCCTAATAACGAAACACACTAAAGAAAGACTCACAATAACAGACACCCCATTCAGACCATTTGAAATAGTAGCCATTGACACAGTAGGACCATTACGAATTTCCCAAGGATTTAGATACATACTCACAGCTCAATGTGAACTTACCAAATTCGTAGAAGCTATACCAATCCCTACTAAAGAAGCCCACGTGGGAGCAAAATCCATTGTCGAAAACATAATCCTAAGGTACGGACATTTCAAAACAATTAAAACCGACAGAGGTACAGAATATGTAAATGAACTATTCACCAACATATGTAAAACTCTGAACATCCAACACAAAACCTCTACTCCATATCACCATGAAACCCTTGGTTCCTTAGAAAGGACCCACAGAGTACTCAATGAATACCTACTAACCTTCTGTGACGATAATCAATGGCACGAACATATCCCCTTTTACACTTTCGCATACAATACGACACCCCATAGCGATACTAATTATACACCCTTTGAGTTAATTTACGGAAGACTTGCCAACCTAACTAGTGACTACGACAACTCCACCCCCATCTACAACCACGACAATTATCTTACAGAACTTAAGACAAGACTATATCACGCCCAACAAACAGCGCGAAAAATCCTTCTTAACTCAAAATCAAAGAGAGTCGAATCAAATCAAAATAATTTTAATCCCTTGAACATCGAAATAGGCGATTGGGTGTACTTGAGAACTCAAAAAACAAATAAACTAGATAGTCCATACGAGGGACCATATCAAGTTATCGAAAAACAAGGAGTCAATACACTTGTAAATAAAAATAACAAAAACATCCTAATACACAATAACAGAATAAAAAAGAAACCAACAGATATACCTCAAGAGTAATAACTTCGGAAAATTTCAACAATCTTAACAAATATATGACCCAAAACAAATGTAAAAAAAAAACAAAATATATTTAGTATTACGTATCCACTATTAAACTAATATAAAAGAAAGCCATAAATAGAATCAATATTGTAGTAATTAGAACAGAAATAAAACAATAAATTAGAGTTAATATTATATTTCCACCACTATCATCATCTAAATAACATAAACTAAATAAAACCAATATTGTCAATTTACCACTATAGTAATAATCAAACATATGAAATCAAAGAATCCCCTATTGTAAATAAAAAACAAAAATTTTAAACAATCTTGTATAAGATATAAGATAAACAACAACATAGATTATAAAACAAACGAACCTAGCATTAACAACTACAGTTTATTGTAGCAAAACAAAAAAAACAAAAAAAATTTTTTTTTTCCTTTACGACCGAGGTGTAGTACATTCCCTGAAATAAAAATACTTAAAACTAAATTTTAAAAGAAACATGTGCAAACCCCTTAGGATCTACACACAAACTCGCGATGTACGACCCGCCTTAGAAAATAAAATATTAAATTTCTTCCACATACGAAAGTAGAAAGTGCACTTGACCTTTCTCGTATGTATCATGTATGATGGAAACACATACTGTGTGAATGAACTGTGTGTGGTTCACGTGACCACAACGTTCTTATGTGTTTCCATATATCGGGAAGTCTTGTGCAATGAGAACTGTACTTGACCTTCCGATAATTAAAGAAACTAAGGAATGCATATTGAACCGTACAGGAATGTATGAGGTCCACGTGACCAACTATAAACAACGGATTGTACTACGACTCGTGGTAATGGGTTATGAATAGAATGCAATGCACTTTTTTATGAATAGGTTTTGAAATGCAATAGAAATTAGAATACTGTTTTTTTATGAATAGGTTTTTAAATGTGGATTTTTTAGGAATAGACTTTATTTGAATTCAGAATATAGATGTTTTTTTACATAAGTTATCATAGGAGCATTAGTGCAAAATTTTGTATAAATAGCATTGGAAGAAATAATAAATCTCACTCTTGTGAAGATAATAACTAGCGTTACACGCTGCCCTTCTTTCACTCTAGTCTATTAACAATCCGGCGTTAACCGCCTAACCTACATGCGCACCTAGGCGCTTTAGAATACCTGGGTAAGCCTACATTTTAAATTTCATACAGTTAAAGTTGATTAAATTCCTTTACGTATCAACAGCCCGGTAAATCTGCTTCAATTGATCGTCTCCATAACGCAAGTCAAGCGCATTCATTATAGCATCCGGGTTTGAATGCAACTCAACGGGGATAGTCTGCAAAAGCTCTGCAGCTGGGCCCCTTAGGGCAAGAATTAATGCAGTTGCTCGTTCCTGCTCATTCCAGTCATTTATCCTAGCGGCGGCTTCGAACTGGATTTTGTAAATGCTCCAGACCGTTTGCCCATCGAATATTGATGCTTTCACATTTCTGGATATGCTATGCGCTACAGTTACAAGTGGTGCTTGTGAGGTGGTTACTACTGCCTTCGCTGCTTCCAATTCTTTTTTCACTTTTTCCATCTCATGGTTCATATTCTCTTCGACCTGGCTGATCTCATAGTTGATGCTCTCCTCAACCTGGCTGACCTTCTCCTCGACCTGGTAAACCTTTTCCTCGACGCATTTAATTTGATTGTTCAGGCTACCGAGCTCCGCTTTTAGTTCGGTCGACTGTTTTTGCATGTCCTTGGTTTCGATCGCTTGTTGGTCCAGCTTCACTGATTGTTCATCTAGCTTCGCAGTTAGACTGGATGACTGTTCACTTAGCGTCACAGTTAAATTGGATGACTGTTGTCGCTGCTCTTGCTGCATCAGCATCAGCATTTGCATCAGCGCATTTTCTGATTCCTTTGGTTTTGGTGTTTCTGCTTCACTACCTTCCGCGCCTTTTTCTGCGTCTGAGGGCTCACCCACCATGGTAAATTCATTAATTTTTCACTGTTAGCTTGGTGGTATTTTTATTATTTCGACTTATTTTTTTTTCAACAGTTTCCACGTTAAATTTTCTTTCTCACTTCTCGACACCATTGTCGCGTGTTTCGGTTCGCGGCCAATAATTTAATGTTTCGGGAAAGTGAAAACGCAATGTCTTTTAAATTTAATTAAAAGAGCTTATTTAATTTGTCAAAAATGCACAATCACTTCACTAACAATTTAACAACTTTAATTTTCACTATTAAAATTCTACCTTCCACTTGTCCATACATTTCTATCGCAATTGTCTACTAAAATCACTTCACACTCAAACAATCAATATCGCCTGTACTTCGCGTATCGCAGTTATCTATCGCGGTTGTAATGAATGGTCCCCCCATTCATTCAGCTCGCCTTTATATAGGGTCTCTAATCATTCAACTCAGTTCTCGTACATTGATGAATAAGCGGGAACATTCCAGCAGCGTAATGAATGGGCAGTGACTGACTTTCAGATGTTGATAATGCTTGTTGGGTTCTCGTGGTTTCGAGTAAATTCATTTGTTGTCGTTCTTAATGATTGTGGAAACGATTGCGACAGTAGCTCACAAAATTATTTGTACATGTTACAATATATGACTGTATCTATATATATATATACGAGTATATATATATATATATATATATATATATATATATATATATATATATATATATATATATATATAAATATATTTCTATATATATATATATATGTATATATATATATATAGATATATATGTAAATATATATATATATATATATATATATATATATATATATATATATATATATATATATATATATATATATATATATTCATATTCATATATATATATGTGTGTGTGTGTATAAACATATATATATATATATATATATATATATATATATATATATATATATATATATATATATATATACATATATATATATATATACATATATATATATACATATATATATATATTTATATATATATATATATATATATATATATATATATATATATATATATATATATATATATATGTAAAAAGGGTGATTCATAACAAGTGTACAGATGTTAATGGGCCTTAACTCTTATTTATCACCAATTTCAGGTCCATATATGGGTAGATTATGACAGTTTGGTCTTTTACAATTCTAACCATGGCATCTTACATATGAGCCGAACGTTTTATTATTGTTAAAACTTTTTACAAAAATAAAACATTGCCAGTGCAAACATTTCGCGCTCTACGTGAAATCGAATAATTTCACGAAATGGACACATAAATTGGCCGGCGAGATCGTGTGATTTAACTCCTTGCGACTTCTTCCTTTGGGGATTTCTGAAGGTTCGTGTTTACGCTGATGCTCCCCAGACTACTGAAGTATTAAAAGACAATATTCAAGCCAACATACGCCTAATAACGCCGGGAATGTGCGAAAATTTCATCGAAAATTACAATCATCGTTTAGTCTGTAAAGCAGCAAGAGGTGCACATATGCCCAAAGTAATGTTTCGTGTTAAATTGTAAGGGATATATATATATATATATATATATATATATATATATATATATATATATATATATTTATATACATATATATATATATATATATATATATATATATATATACATATATATATATATATATATATATATATGTATATATATATATATATATATATATATATATATATATATATATATATATATATATATATATATATATTTTTTTTTTAATATACTAGTACATATGCATGTATTTAGTTTAAATTTGAAGCAAAAAAACTGAGATTCCTTTTAAATGAATGGAATATCAGAGATATATTATTTATAATATTCATTTCGGAGGTAATAGCGCCTAGAATGACAAAATCAAATGAAAAAAATTCAAAATTAAAAAAAAATCCTGTTGAAAAACGCTATTTAGTTCATTGTGTAACAATACTTCCCATATACTCGAATGTGTACATGTATATCGACAAAAATTCTTTTCTTAATCAGTGGTAAGGGTGTAAAAAACTCAATGAAGAACGGCTGCTATTCAAACCCAAAAGCATAAAGAACAAAAGGATTGAGTTTTTCATACCCTTACCACTGATGAAGAAAACAACTTGTTTTCGAAATACATGTATATGGGAAGTATTGTTATACAATAAACTTAATAGCGTTTTTTAAAAGGAACTTTTTTAATTTTGAATTATTTCATTTAATTTTGTTATATTATTTATTTATCGTAAACATGAAATAAATATCAGTTTTTGAATTTTTTTCCCTTAAAAGAAATTACAGAAAATAATCGAAAATTAATTAATATACATACTTTCAACCCCCTCAAGATAATGATTTTTTTGATGCCGCCGTTGATTTAGAGGGCCAAGATATTATGTCACTCAATATTGTTTGACATTTTATTCCGAAATGTAAACAAAAATTAGCATTATCAATTTCAAACCGTAACCATTAAGTACGCGGCTTATTTAAATTAACAAAATTCACGGCACGAGAAAAGAAACAAGTTAATCAATTAATTTCGTTATTAGTTTTATCTAAAATATGGGTTTTCACTAACGTGCGGTTAATGTTTTTTCGCACTTCTTCACGAACCACTTTATTTTCCACGATTTCTTTTTGACTTTCGATTAAATGCACCGATATTTGAAGCCGATTTGAAACGAACACCACGCTTTGCAACTTTCGAATGTTTTCCGAATTCACGATGCGATAATCAAACGACATTCACCAAATTAACGTAAGTTTTGATTCTATTTCGCGATTTGTTTACATTGTTACCTGACACATACCAACATGGCATTAGTAGCCCATGCTGTGTCTCTTTTCTTCCTATGTACGCTATCCTTGTCATACAACTTCTCCTCCGTTTGATTTTACTTCACTCATGCACACTGTATATGTGCTACATCAGGCTTCTTGTAGTACTTATTCCTAGGCTTGTAGAGTTTTTTGACATATTGTTTTATTTGATGATATCTAGGAATAGGCACTACAGGAAGCCCAGTATTCCCCTACACGCGTAGTAGAATTTTTTTAGTGTTAGTAAAACATGTTCATAATATTGGTGCATCAGTGCCGTAAGGATTAATGTTATTTGGAGTGGGGGCAAAATTATTTAGATTTAAATTTAGCGTGAGGAATACTAGGGAGAAATTAATTGCTTTATTTGCTATATATAAACAATATATATATATATATATATATATATATATATATATATATATATATATATATATATATATATATATATATATATATATATATATATATATATATATATATATATATATATATTTATATATATATATATATATATATATATATATATATATATATATATATATATATATATATATATATTTACATGTACAAATAATTCTGCGAGCTACTGTCGCAATTGTTTTCACAACAATTAAGAACATCAACAAAACGAATTTACTCGAAACCACGAGAACCCAACAAGCATGATCAACATCTGAAAGTGAGTCACTGCTCCATTCATTACGCTGCTGGAATGTTCCCGCTAATTCATCAATGTACGAGAACTGAGTTGAATTATTAGAGACCCTATATAAAGGCGAGCTGAATGAATGGGGGGAATCATTCATCGACCGCGATAAGAACTACGATAGTGTGTGGGAAGCGATATTGTTCGAGTAATAGAAAAGTGATTTTCGTGATTGTGAAGTAATTTCGGAAGACAATTGCGATATAAATTTATGGACAAGTGAAAGTTAGATTCTAGTTAAAATTGTGTAATAGTGAAATAAATGATTGTGCATTTTTGTAATTAAATAAACTCTTTTAACTTAAATTAAAAGACATTGCGTTTTCACTGTCCCGGAACATTAAAACCAAATCATGCGACAATATATATATATATATATATATATATATATATATATATATATATATATATATATATATATACAAATATATATATAAATATATACTCCAATTATCCGAATCAATTGGGACCGGACCCTATTCGGATAAGCAAAAATTCAGATAAAAAAGGGTATATTTTAAAGAAAAAGAGCTTGTTTTCGGTACTGTTGCATTATAATTAATTACTCTAGTGTACCTACACTGCAAACAACGTATATAGTATATTATGAACGCTACAGTACATAAAATGCTAAATGATAAGTGTTACATACATACTTTAATACGTAGTTCTCTTGAAAATATACTGTTGTCATAGGATATTATTTTTTGAACATTTCGTGGAGAGTACGTTGCCTTGACGTAGTAAAACGTTTCTGAGCGGCGTGTTGTGTTAGATGTATGAATTTGGATATAAGAATATCGTGGCTTACCGAGAGATTATCACAGCGTCTAGGTACGCATATAATTAAAGCAGAGATTGCCGGAATACTTGGCGTATGCGCCTGTATCAGAGGTCGATTTAGGTTTCAGGCAGAATGCCAGACTACTAGGCTAGATGGCCAGATTTGTTCAGACAGCAATGCCAGTTTAGAAAGTATACACTAGGCAAGTGGCCAGTTAAAAATGTATCAAACGATTTTTTTGTGAAAACATTTATTTTTGTACAATGGTTATTACAATATTTTCCATGTAACTTACTTATTTTGTAGATATTTTAAATTTATTCTAGGCTTGTTGTGAGTCTATATATTTTCTTCTCATTTTGTAGCTGTCAGTCTGTTGTTTACGCCAAATACAAATTTGTAATACTTTTCATAAGATACTAATTTTGATAAGGCTCCTTATATTTTTGGGGGCAGGTTATGGAAACTTCTTCCCTTTATGGCATTGCTGTGGCTTGATTTTTCAACCGATGTGCTATATTTTGATGTTAATGAAAAGATCAGCGTCTGAATTTTCCAAAAACATAGATTTGTGCTATTTCGCAAAAGTTTAAGGGCGGGTTTAGCGGTAGAAAGCCAAAAAAATACCAATTTTCACGTGTCAACTCCCCAAAACTTTAAATCGGTTTTTCTCCCCTTAAACGTGCAAATTTCGCGTTTTATGTTTTAATTTAAAAGCTTAACCCAAACTAGTGTTTTGGTGGTCGGAACATGTTTTAGGCAAAATATCTAGAAATGGCTGTTTCTAGAACACGTGCAGTTTTTGTGACGAGATTTTCAGCTTTGATTACTTACTGTGCCCGTAATTTTAATCCGATTGTCAAAATTTTGATCTTGTCTTATAGTTGCGTGTGTTTAGTTTGAGTCTAGTGCAAATATGTAGTAATTTGCAAGAAAACACTAGTTTTTATGACTCCCAATACGTCAATTTCCTTGTCAGTCCTCTGGCTTTAATCGTTCACTGTAGCCACAATTTCTATTCGATTATCAAAATTTTGGTCTCATTTTGTAGCTGTCAGTCTGTTGTTTACGTCAAATAAATTTGTAGTACTTTTCATAAGAATACTAATTTTTATAAGGTTCCTTATATTTTTGGGGGCACGTTACGGAGACTTTTGAGTAGTTTGGTAAATTCTTCTATCCGATATATAATGTTTCCAATCCAACTCAGGCTTTCTGTACAAAGCAGTACATGTACGGTTAAAAAAGAGTTTGGTTTCTTTCGCTTTTGGGGGTGTATGTAAAATGCAAAACATCTCCAGAATTTAACGCACTTTTTGTTGCCTGGAAATCAACCAAAGACTAAGTCCTAATTGTCAATTTATCGGCATTGACTCTTTTTATCTCAAAATTATTTTGCTTATTTTCAGCTCCCAAAAGCCGTTTTTGATTTTTGGTTTTTTGGTTTTTGGATTTTGTTTCTCGGTTTTTGATTATTGGTTTTTGGTTTTCAGTTTTTGGTTTTTAGTTTTTGGTTTTGGTTTTTGGTTTTCAGTTTTAGGTTTTACGTTCTTGGTTTATGGTTTTGGATTTTTGGTTTTTGGTTTTTGGTTTTGGGTTTTTGGTTTTTTGTTTTGGGTTTTTGGTTTTTGGTTTTTGGTTTTTGGTTTTTGGTTTTTGGTTTTTGGTTTTTGGGTTTTGGTTTTTGGTTTTTGGTTTTTGGTATTCAGTTCTTGGTTTTGAAAAACCATAAACCAAAAACCATAAACCAAAAACTGAAAACCAAAAACCAAAAACCAAAAACCAAAAACCAAAAACCAAAAACCAAAAACCAAAAACCAAAACCCAAAAACCAAAAACCAAAAACCAAAAACCAAAAACCAAAAACCAAAAACCAAAAACCAAAAACCAAAAACCAAAAACCAAAAACCAAAAACCAAAAACCAAAAACCAAAAACCAAAAACCAAAAACCAAAAACCAAAAACCAAAAGCCAAAAACCAAAAAACCAAAAACCAAAAACCAAAAACCAAAAACGAAAAAACCAAAAACCAAAAACCAAAAATCAAAAACCAAAAACCAAAAACTGAAAACCAAAAACTGAAAACCAAAAACCAAAAACCAAAAACCAAAAACCAAAAACCAAAAACCAAAAGCCAAAAACCAAAAACCAAAAACCAAAAACCAAAAACCAAAAACCAAAAACCAAAAACCAGAAACCAAAAACCAAAAACCAAAAACCAAAAACCAAAAACCAAAAACCAAAAACCAAAAGCCAAAAACCAAAAAACCAAAAACCAAAAACCAAAAACCAAAAACGAAAAAACCAAAAACCAAAAACCAAAAATCAAAAACCAAAAACCAAAAACTGAAAACCAAAAACCACAAACCAAAAACCAAAAACCAAAAACCAAAAACCAAAAACCAAAAACCAAAAACCAAAAGCCAAAAACCAAAAACCAAAAACCAAAAACCAAAAACCAAAAACCAAAAACCAAAAACCAAAAACCAAAAACCAAAAACCAAAAACCAAAAACCAAAAACCAAAAACCAAAAACCAAAAACCAAAAACCAAAAACCAAAAACCAAAAACCAAAAACCAAAAACCAAAAACCAAAAACCAAAAACCAAAAACCAAAAACCAAAAACCAAAAACCAAAAGCCAAAAACCAAAAAACCAAAAACCAAAAACCAAAAACCAAAAACCAAAAACCAAAAACCAAAAACCAAAAACCAAAAACCAAAAACCAAAAACCAAAAACCAAAAACCAAAAACCAAAAACCAAAAACCAAAAACCAAAAACCAAAAACCAAAAACCAAAAACCAAAAACCAAAAACCAAAAACCAAAAACCAAAAACCAAAAACCAAAAACCAAAAACCAAAAACCAAAAACCAAAAACCAAAAACCAAAAACCAAAAACCAAAAGCCAAAAACCAAAAAACCAAAAACCAAAAACCAAAAACCAAAAACGAAAAAACCAAAAACCAAAAACCAAAAATCAAAAACCAAAAACCAAAAACTGAAAACCAAAAACCAAAAAACAAAAACCAAAAACCAAAAACCAAAAACCAAAAACCAAAAACCAAAAACCAAAAACCAAAAACCAAAAACCAAAAACCAAAAACCAAAAACCAAAAACCAAAAACCAAAAACCAAAAACCAAAAACCAAAAACCAAAAACCAAAAACCAAAAACCAAAAACCAAAAACCAAAAACCAAAAACCAAAAGCCAAAAACCAAAAAACCAAAAACCAAAAACCAAAAACCAAAAACGAAAAAACCAAAAACCAAAAACCAAAAATCAAAAACCAAAAACCAAAAACTGAAAACCAAAAACCAAAAACCAAAAACCAAAAACCAAAAACCAAAAACCAAAAACCAAAAACCAAAAGCCAAAAACCAAAAACCAAAAACCAAAAACCAAAAACCAAAAACCAAAAACCAAAAACCAAAAACCAAAAACCAAAAACCAAAAACCAAAAACCAAAAACCAAAAACCAAAAACCAAAAACCATAAACCAAAAACCAAAAACCAAAAACCAAAAACCAAAAACCAAAAACCAAAAACCAAAAACCAAAAACCAAAAACCAAAAGCCAAAAACCAAAAAACCAAAAACCAAAAACCAAAAACCAAAAACCAAAAATCAAAAACCAAAAACCAAAAACTGAAAACCAAAAACCAAAAACCAAAAACCAAAAACCAAAAACTAAAAACCAAAAACTAAAAACCAAAAACCAAAAACCAAAAACCAAAAACCAAAAACCAAAAACCAAAAACCAAAAACCAAAACCCAAAAACCAAAAACCAAAAACCAAAAACCAAAAACCAAAAACCAAAAACCAAAAACCAAAAACCAAAAACCAAAAACCAAAAACCAAAAACCAAAAACCAAAAACCAAAAACCAAAAACCAAAAACCAAAAACCAAAAACCAAAAACCAAAAACCAAAAACCAAAAACCACAAACCAAAAACCAAAAACCAAAAACCAAAAACCAAAAACCAAAAACCAAAAACCAAAAACCAAAAACCAAAAACCAAAAACCAAAAACCAAAAACCAAAAACCAAAAACCAAAAACCAAAAACCAAAAACCAAAAACCAAAAACCAAAAACCAAAAACCAAAAACCAAAAACCAAAAACCAAAAACCAAAAACCAAAAACCAAAAACCAAAAACCAAAAACCAAAAACCAAAAACCAAAAACCAAAAACCAAAAACCAAAAACCAAAAACCAAAAACCAAAAACCAAAAACCAAAAACCAAAAACCAAAAACCAAAAACCAAAAACCAAAAACCAAAAACCAAAAACCAAAAACCAAAAACCAAAAACCAAAAACCAAAAAGCAAAAACCAAAAAACCAAAAACCAAAAACCAAAAACATAAAACCAAAAACCAAAAACCAAAAACCCAAAAAACCAAATACCAAAAACCAAAAACCAAAAACCAAAAAGCAAAAACCAAAAACCAAAAAACTAAAAAAACAAAAACCAAAAACCAAAAACAAAAAACCAAAAACCAAAAACCAAAAACCAAAAACCAAAAACATAAAACCAAAAACCAAAAACCAAAAACCCAAAAAACCAAAAACCAAAAACCAAAAATCAAAAACCAAAAACCAAAAACCAAAAACCAAAAACCAAAAACCAAAACCCGAAAACGTAAAACCTAAAACCAAAAACCAAAAACCAAAAAGCAAAAACCAAAAACCAAAAAACTAAAAAACCAAAAAACATAAAACCAAAAACCAAAAACCAAAAACCCAAAAAACCAAAAACCAAAAACCAAAAACCAAAAACCAAAAAGCAAAAACCAAAAACCAAAAAACTAAAAAACCAAAAACCAAAAACCAAAAACAAAAAACCAAAAACCAAAAACCAAAAACCAAAAACCAAAAACATAAAACCAAAAACCAAAAACCAAAAACCCAAAAAACCAAAAACCAAAAACAAAAAACCAAAAACCAAAAACCAAAAACCAAAAACCAAAAACCAAAAACAAAAAACCAAAAACCAAAAACCAAAAACGAAAAACCAAAAACATAAAACCAAAAACCAAAAACCAAAAACCCAAAAAACCAAAAACCAAAAACCAAAAACCAAAAACCAAAAACCAAAAACCAAAAACCAAAAACCAAAAACCAAAAACCAAAAACCAAAAACATAAAACCAAAAACCAAAAACCAAAAACCCAAAAAACCAAAAACCAAAAACCAAAAACCAAAAACCAAAAACCAAAAAGCAAAAACCAAAAACCAACAAACTAAAAAACCAAAAACCAAAAACCAAAAACATAAAACCAAAAACCAAAAACCAAAAACCCAAAAAACCAAAAACCAAAAACCAAAAACCAAAAACCAAAAACCAAAAACCAAAAACCAAAAACCAAAAACCAAAAAGCAAAAACCAAAAACCAAAAAACTAAAAAACCAAAAACCAAAAACCAAAAACATAAAACCAAAAACCAAAAACCAAAAACCAAAAACCCAAAAAACCAAAAACCAAAAACCAAAAACCAAAAACCAAAAACCAAAAAGCAAAAACCAAAAACCAAAAAACTAAAAAACCAAAAACCAAAAACCAAAAACAAAAAACCAAAAACCAAAAACCAAAAACCAAAAACCAAAAACCAAAAACCAAAAACCCAAAAAACCAAAAACCGAAAACCAAAAACCAAAAACCAAAAACCAAAAACCAAAAACCAAAAACCAAAAACCAAAAACCAAAACCAAAAACCAAAAACCAAAAACATAAAACCAAAAACCAAAAACCAAAAACCCAAAAAACCAAAAACCAAAAACCAAAAACCAAAAACCAAAAACCAAAAACCAAAAACCAAAAACCAAAAACCAAAAACCAAAAACCAAAAACCAAAAACCAACAACCAAAAACCAAAAACCAAAAACCAAAAACCAAAAACTGAAAACCAAAAACCAAAAACCAAAAACCAAAAACCAAAAACCAAAAACCAAAAACCAAAAACCAAAAGCCAAAAACCAAAAACCAAAAACCAAAAACCAAAAACCAAAAACCAAAAACCAAAAACCAAAAACCAAAAACCAAAAACCAAAAACCAAAAACCAAAAACCAAAAACCAAAAACCAAAAACCAAAAACCAAAAACCAAAAACCAAAAACCAAAAACCAAAAACCAAAAACCAAAAACCAAAAACCAAAAACCAAAAACCAAAAACCAAAAACCAAAAACCAAAAGCCAAAAACCAAAAAACCAAAAACCAAAAACCAAAAACCAAAAACGAAAAAACCAAAAACCAAAAACCAAAAATCAAAAACCAAAAACCAAAAACTGAAAACCAAAAACCAAAAACCAAAAACCAAAAACCAAAAACCAAAAACCAAAAACCAAAAACCAAAAACCAAAAACCAAAAACCAAAAACCAAAAACCAAAAACCAAAAACCAAAACCCAAAAACCAAAAACCAAAAACCAAAAACCAAAAACCAAAAACCAAAAACCAAAAACCAAAAACCAAAAACCAAAAACCAAAAATCAAAAACCAAAAACCAAAAACCAAAAACCAAAAACCAAAAACCAAAAACCAAAAACCAAAAACCAAAAACCAAAAACCAAAAACCAAAAACCAAAAAACTAAAAAACCAAAAACCAAAAACCAAAAACAAAAAACCAAAAACCAAAAACCAAAAACCAAAAACATAAAACCAAAAACCAAAAACCAAAAACCCAAAAAACCAAAAACCAAAAACCAAAAACCAAAAACCAAAAACCAAAAACCAAAAACCAAAAACCAAAAACCAAAAACCAAAAACCAAAAACCAAAAACCAAAACCCGAAAACGTAAAACCAAAAACCAAAAACCAAAAACCAAAAACCAAAAACCAAAAACCAAAAACCAAAAACCAAAAACCAAAAACCAAAAACCAAAAACCAAAAACCAAAAACCAAAAACCAAAAACCAAAAACCAAAAACCAAAAACCAAAAACCAAAAATCAAAAACCAAAAACCAAAAACCAAAAACCAAAAACCAAAAACCAAAAACCAAAAACCAAAAACCAAAAACCAAAAACCAAAAACCAAAACCCAAAAACCAAAAACCAAAAACCAAAAACCAAAAACCAAAAACCAAAAACCAAAAACCAAAAACCAAAAACCAAAAACCAAAAACCAAAAACCAAAAACCAAAAACCAAAAACCAAAAACCAAAAACCAAAAACCAAAAACCAAAAACCAAAAACCCAAAAAACCAAAAACCAAAAACCAAAAACCAAAAACCAAAAACCAAAAACCAAAAACCAAAAACCAAAAACCAAAAACCAAAAACCAAAAACCAAAAACCAAAAACCAAAAACCAAAAACCAAAAACCAAAAACCAAAAACCAAAAACCAAAAACCAAAAACCAAAAACCAAAAACCAAAAAACTAAAAAACCAAAAACCAAAAACCAAAAACATAAAACCAAAAACCAAAAACCAAAAACCCAAAAAACCAAAAACCAAAAACAAAAAACCAAAAACCAAAAACCAAAAACCAAAAACCAAAAAGCAAAAACCAAAAACCAAAAAACTAAAAAACCAAAAACCAAAAACCAAAAACCAAAAACCAAAAACCAAAAACCAAAAACCAAAAACCAAAAACCCAAAAAACCAAAAACCAAAAACCAAAAACCAAAAACCAAAAACCAAAAACCAAAAAACAAAAACCAAAAACCAAAAATCAAAAACCAAAAACCAAAAACCAAAAACCAAAAACCAAAAACCAAAAACCAAAAACCAAAACCCAAAAACCAAAAATCAAAAACCAAAAACCAAAAACCAAAAACCAAAAACCAAAAACCAAAAACCAAAAACCAAAAACCAAAAATCAAAAACCAAAAACCAAAAACCAAAAACGAAAAACCAAAAACCAAAAACCAAAAACCAAAAACCCAAAAAACCAAAAACCAAAAACCAAAAACCAAAAACCAAAAACCAAAAACCAAAAACCAAAAACCAAAAACCAAAAACCAAAACCCGAAAACGTAAAACCAAAAACCAAAAACCAAAAACCAAAAACCAAAAACCAAAAACCAAAAACCAAAAACCAAAAACCAATAAACAAAAACCAAAAACCAAAAACCAAAAACCAAAAACCAAAAACCAAAAACCAAAAACCAAAAACCAAAAACCAGAAACCAAAAACCAAAAACCAAAAACCAAAAACCAAAAACCAAAAACCAAAAACCAAAAACCAAAAACCAAAAACCAAAAACCAAAAACCAAAAACCAAAAACCAAAAACCAAAAACCAAAAACCAAAAACCAAAAACCAAAAACCAAAAACCAAAAACCAAAAACCAAAAATCAGAAACCAAAAACCAAAAACCAAAAACCAAAAACCAAAAACAAAAAACCAAAAACCAAAAACCAAAAACCAAAAACCAAAAACCAAAAACCAAAAACCAAAAACCAAAAACCAAAAACCAAAAACCAAAAACCAAAAACCAAAAACCAAAAACCAAAAACCAAAAACCAAAAACCAAAAACCAAAAACCAAAAACCAAAAACCAGAAACCAAAAACCAAAAACCAAAAACGAAAAACCAAAAACCAAAAACCAATAAACAAAAACCAAAAACCAAAAACCAAAAACCAAAAACCAAAAACCAAAAACCAAAAACCAAAAACCAAAAACCAAAAACCAAAAACCAAAAACCAGAAACCAAAAACCAAAAACCAAAAACCAAAAACCAAAAACCAAAAACCAAAAACCAAAAACCAAAAACCAAAAACCAAAAACCAAAAACCAAAAACCAAAAACCAAAAACCAAAAACCAAAAACCAAAAACCAAAAACCAAAAACCAAAAACCAAAAACCAAAAACCAAAAACCAAAAACCAAAAACCAAAAACCAAAAACCAAAAACCAAAAACCAAAAACCAAAAACCAAAAACCAAAAACCAAAAACCAAAAACCAAAAACCAAAAACCAAAAACCAAAAACCAAAAACCAAAAACCAAAAACCAAAAACCAAAAACCAAAAACCAAAAACCAAAAACCAAAAACCAAAAACCAAAAACCAAAAATCAGAAACCAAAAACCAAAAACCAAAAACCAAAAACCAAAAACAAAAAACCAAAAACCAAAAACCAAAAACCAAAAACCAAAAACCAAAAACCAAAAACCAAAAACCAAAAACCAAAAACCAAAAACCAAAAACCAAAAACCAAAAACCAAAAACCAAAAACCAAAAACCAAAAACCAAAAACCAAAAACCAAAAACCAAAAACCAGAAACCAAAAACCAAAAACCAAAAACGAAAAACCAAAAACCAAAAACCAATAAACAAAAACCAAAAACCAAAAACCAAAAACCAAAAACCAAAAACCAAAAACCAAAAACCAAAAACCAAAAACCAAAAACCAAAAACCAAAAACCAAAAACCAGAAACCAAAAACCAAAAACCAAAAACCAAAAACCAAAAACGTATAACCAAAAACCAAAACCCAAAAACCAAAAACCAAAAACCAAAAACCAAAAACAAATACCAAAACCAAAAACCAAAAACCAAAACCAATAAACCAAAAACTTAAAACAAAAAACTAAAGACCAAAAACCAAAAACCAAAAACCAAAAACCTAAAACCAAAAACCAAAAACCAAAAACCAAAAACCAAAAACCAAAAACCAAAAACCAAAAACCAAAAACCAAAAACCAAAAACCAAAAACCAAAAACCAAAAACCAAAAACCAAAAACCAAAAACCAAAAACCAAAAACCAAAAACCAAAAACCAAAAACCAAAAACCAAAAACCAAAAACCAAAAACCAAAAACCAAAAACCAAAAACCAAAAACCAAAAACCAAAAACCAAAAACCAAAAACCAAAAACCAAAAACCAAAAACCAAAAACCAAAAACCAAAAACCAAAAACCAAAAACCAAAAACCAAAAACCAAAAACCAAAAACCAAAAACCAAAAACCAAAAACCAAAAACCAAAAACCAAAAACCAAATACCAAAAACCAAAAACCAAACCAAAAACCAAAAACCAAAAACCAAAAACCAAAAACCAAAAACAAAAAACCAAAAACCAAAAACCAAAAACCAAAAACCAAAAACCAAAAACCAAAAACCAAAATCCAAAAACCCAAAAACCAAAAACTTAAAACAAAAAACTAAAGACCAAAAACCAAAAACCAAAAAACAAAAACCTAAAACCAAAAACCTAAAACCAAAAACCAAAAACCAAAAACCAAAAACCAAAAACCAAAAACCAAAAACCAAAAACCAAAAACCAAAAACCAAAAACCAAAAACCAAAAACCAAAAACCAAAAACCAAAAACCAAAAACCAAAAACCAAAAACCAAAAACCAAAAACCAAAAACCAAAAACCGAAAACCAAAAACCAAAAACCAAAAACCAAAAACCAAAAAACCAAAAACCCAAAAACCAAACACCAAAAACCAAAAACCAAAAACCAAAAACCAAAAACCAAAAACCAAAAACCAAAAACCAAAAACCAAAAACCAAAAACCAAAAACCAAAAACCAAAAACCAAAAACCAAAAACCAAAAACCAAAAACCAAAAACCAAAAACCAAAAACCAAAAACCAAAAACCAAAAACCAAAAACCAAAAACCAAAAACCAAAAACCAAAAACCAAAAACCAAAAACCAAAAACCAAAAACCAAACCAAAAACCAAAAACCAAACCAAAAACCAAAAACCAAAAACCAAAAACCAAAAACCAAAAACCAGAAACCAAAAACCAAAAACCAAAAACCAAAAACCAAAAACCCAAAAAACAAAAACCAAAAACCAAAAACGACAAACCAAAAACCAAAAACCAAAAACCAAAAACCAAAAACCAAAAACCAAAAACCGAAAACCAAAAACAAAAACCAAAAACCAAAAACCAAAAACCAAAAACCAAAAACCAAAAACCAAAAACCAAAAACCAAAAACCAAAAACCAAAAACCAAAAACCAAAAACCAAAAACCAAAAACCAAAAACAAAAAACCAAAAACCAAAAACCAAAACCAAAAACCAAAAACCAAAAACCAAAAACCAAAAACCAAAAACCAAAAACCAAAAACCAAAAACCAAAAACCAAAAACCAAAAACCAAAAACCAAAAACCAAAAACCAAAAACCAAAAAACCAAAAACGAAAAACCAAAAACCAAAAACCAAAAACCAAAAACCAAGAACCAAAAACCAAAAACCAAAAACCAAAAACCAAAAACCAAAAACCAAAAACCAAAAACCAAAAACCAAAAACCAAAAACCAAAAACCAAAAAACAACACCCAAAAACCAAAAACCAAAAACCAAAAACCAAAAACCAAAACCCAAAAACCAAAAACCAAAAACCCAAAAACCAAAAACCAAAAACCAAAAACCAAAAACGAAAAACCAAAAACCAAAAACCAAAAACCAAAAACCAAAAACCAAAAACCAAAAGCCAAAAACCAAAAACCAAAAACCAAAAACCAAAAACCAAAAAGCAAAAACCAAAAACCCAAAACCAAAAACCAAAAACCAAAAACCAAAAACCAAAAACCAAAAACCAAAAACCAAAAACCAAAAACCAAAAACCAAAAACCAAAACCAAAAACAAAAAACCAAAAACCAAAAACCAAAAACCAAAAACCAAAAACCAAAAGCCAAAAACCAAAAACCAAAAACCAAAAACCAAAAACCAAAAACCAAAAAACCAAAAACCAAAAACCCAAAAACCAAAAACCAAAAACCAAAAACCAAAAACCAAAAACCAAAAACCAAAAACCCAAAAAACAAAAACCAAAAACCAAAAACCAAAAACCGAAAACCAAAGACCAAAAACCAAAAACCAAAAACCAAAAACCAAAAACCAAAAACCAAAAACCAAAAACCAAAAACCAAAAACCAAAACCCAAAAACCAAAAACCAAAATCCAAAAACCAAAAACCAAAAACCAAAAACCAAAAACCAAAAACCAAAAACCAAAAACCAAAAACCAAAAACCAAAAACCAAAAAACCAAAAACCAAAAACCAAAAACCAAAAACCAAAAACAAAAACCAAAAACCAAAAACCAAAAACCAAAAACCAAAAACCAAAAACCAAAAACCAAACACCAAAAACCAAAAACCCAAAAACCAAAAACCAAAAACCAAAAACCAAAAACGAAAAACCAAAAACCAAAAGCCAAAAACCAAAAACCAAAAACCAAAAACCAAAAACCAAAAACCAAAGACCAAAAACCAAAAACCAAAAACCAAAAACCAAAAACCAAAAACCAAAAACCAAAAACCAAAAACCAAAAACCAAAAAACCAAAAACCAAAGACCAAAAAACAAAAACCAAAAACCAAAACCCAAAAACCAAAAACCAAAAACCAAAAACCAAAAACCAAAAACCAAAAACCAAAAACCAAAAACCAAAAACAAAAACCAAAAACCAAAAACCAAAAACCAAAAACCAAAAACCGAAAACCAAAAACCAAAAACCAAAACCCAAAAAACCAAAAACCAAAAACCAAAAACCAAAAACCAAAAACCAAAAACCAAAAACCAAAAACCAAAAACCAAAAACCAAAAACCAAAAACCAAAAAACCAAAAACCAAAAACCAAAAACCAAAAACCAAAAACCAAAAACCAAAAACCGAAAACCAAAAACCAAAAATTAAAAACCAAAAACCAAAAACCAAAAACCAAAAACCAAAAACCAAAAACCAAAAACAAAAAACCAAAAACCAAAAACAAAAAACCAAAAACCAAAAACCAAAACCAAAAACCAAAAACCAAAAACCAAAAACCAAAAACCAAAAACCAAAAACCAAAAAACCAAAAACCAAAAACCAAAAACCAAAAACCAAAAACCAAAAACCAAACACCAAAAACCAAAAACCCAAAAAACAAAAAACCAAAAACCAAAAACGAAAAACCAAAAACCAAAAACCAAAAACCAAAAACCAAAAACCAAAACCAAAACCAAAAACCAAAACCAAAACCAAAAACCAAAACCAAAAACCAAAAACCAAAACCAAAAACCAAAAACCAAAAACCAAAAACCAAAAACCAAAAACCAAAAACCAAAAACCAAAAACCAAAAACCAAAAACCAAAAACCAAAAACCAAAAACCAAACACCAAAAACCAAAAACCAAAAACCAAAACCCAAAAACCAAAAACCAAAACCTAAAAACCAAAAACCAAAAACCAAAAACCAAAAACCAAAAACGAAAAACCAAACACCAAAAACCAAAAACCAAAAACCAAAAACCAAAAACCAAAAACCAAAAACCAAAAACCAAAAACCAAAAACCAAAAACCAAAAACCAAAACCCAAAACCAAAACCCAAAACCCAAAACCCAAAACCCAAAAACCAAAAACCAAAAACCAAAAACCAAAAACCAAAAACCAAAAACCAAAAACCAAAAACCAAAAACCAAAAACCAAAAACCAAAAACCAAAATCCAAAAACCAAAAACCACAAACCAAAAACCAAAAACCACAAACCAAAAACCAAAAACCAAAAACCAAAAATCAAAAACCAAAAACCAAAAATCAAAAACCAAAAACCAAAAACCAAAAACCAAAAACCAAAAACCAAAAACCAAAAACCAAAAACCAAAAACCAAAAACCAAAAACCAAAAACCAAAAACCAAAAACCAAAACCAAAAACCAAAAACCAAAAACCAAAAACCAAAAACCAAAAAACCAAAAACCAAAAACCAAAAACCAAAAACCAAAAACCAAAAACCAAAAACCAAAAACCAAAAACCAAAAACCAAAAACCAAAAACCAAAAACCAAAAACCAAAAACCAAAAACCAAAAACCAAAAACCAAAAACCAAAAACCAAAAACCAAAAACCAAAAAACCAAAAACCAAAAACCAAAAACCAAAAACCAAAAACCAAAAACCAAAAACCAAAAACCAAAAACCAAAAACCAAAAACCAAAAACCAAAAACAAAAAACCAAAAACAAAAAACCAAAAACCAAAAACCAAAAACCAAAAACCAAAAACCAAAAACCAAAAACCAAAAACCAAAAACCAAAAACCAAAAACCAAAAACCAAAAACCAAAAACCAAAAACCAAAAACCAAAAACCAAAAACCAAAAACCAAAAACCAAAAACCAAAAACCAAAAACCAAAAACCAAAAACCAAAAACCAAAAACCAAAAACCAAAACCCAAAAACCAAAAACCAAAAACCAAAAACCAAAAACCAAAAACCAAAAACCAAAAACCAAAAACCAAAAACCAAAAACCTAAAACCTAAAACCAAAAACCAAAAACCAAAAACCAACAACCAAAAACCAGAAACCAAAAACCAAAAACCAAAAACCAAAAACCAAAAACCAAAAACCAAAAACCAAAAACCAAAAACCAAAAACCAAAAACCAAAAACCAAAAAAACCAAAAACCAAAAACCAAAAACCAAAAACCAAAAACCAAAACCAAAAACCAAAAACCAAAAACCAAAAACCAAAAACCAAAAACCAAAAACCAAAAACCAAAAACCAAAAACCAAAAACCAAAAACCAAAAACCAAAAACCAAAAACCAAAAACCAAAAACCAAAAACCAAAAACCAAAAACAAAAACCAAAAACCAAAAACCAAAAACCAAAACCAAAAACCAAAAACCAAAAACCAAAAACCAAAGACCAAAAAACCAAAAACCAAAAACCAAAAACCAAAAACAAAAACCAAAAACCAAAAACCAAAAACCAAAAACCAAAAACCAAAAACCAAAACAAAAACCGAAACCCAAAACCAAAAACCAAAAACCAAAAACCAAAAACCAAAAACCAAAAAACCAAAAACCAAAAACCAAAAACCAAAAACCAAAAACCAAAAACCAAAAACCAAAAACCAAAAACCAAAAACCAAAACCAAAAACCAAAAACCAAAAACCAAAAACCAAAACCAAAAACCAAAAACCAAAAACCAAAACCAAAAACCAAAAAACCAAAAACCAAAAACCAAAAACCAAAAACCAAAAACCAAAAACCAAAAACCAAAAACCAAAAACCAAAAACCAAAAACCAAAACCAAAAACCAAAAACCAAAAACCAAAAACCAAAAACCAAAAACCAAAAACCAAAAACCAAAAACCAAAAACCAAAAACCAAAAACCAAAAACCAAAAACCAACAACCAAAAACCAAAAACCAAAAACCAAAAACCAAAAACCAAAAACCAAAAACCAAAAACCAAAAACCAAAAACCAAAAACCAAAAACCAAAAACCAAAAACCAAAAACCCAAAAACCAAAAACCAAAAACCAAAAACCAAAAACCAAAAACCAAAAACCAAAAACCAAAAACCAAAAAACCAAAAACCAAAAACCAAAAACCAAAAACCAAAAACCAAAAACCAAAAACCAAAAACCAAAAACCAAAAACCAAAAACCAAAAACCAAAAACCAAAAACCAAAAACCAAAAACCAAAAACCAAAAACCAAAAACCAAAAACCAAAAACCAAAAACCAAAAACCAAAAACCAAAAACCAAAAACCAAAAAACCAAAAACCAAAAACCAAAAACCAAAAACCAAAAACCAAAAACCAAAAACCAAAAACCAAAAAACCAAAAACCAAAAACCAAAAACCAAAAACCAAAAACCAAAAACCAAAACCAAAAACCAAAAACCAAAAACCAAAAACCAAAAACCAAAAACCAAAAACCAAAAACCAAAAACCAAAAACCAAAAACCAAAAACCAAAAACCAAAAACCAAAAACCAAAAACCAAAAACCAAAAACCAAAAACCAAAAACCAAAAACCAAAAACCAAAAACCAAAAACAAAAAACCAAAAACCAAAAACCAAAAACCAAAAACCAAAAACCAAAAACCAAAAACCAAAAACCAAAAACCAAAAACCAAAAACCAAAAACCAAAAACCAAAAACCAAAAACCAAAAACCAAAACCAAAAACCAAAAACCAAAAACCAAAAACCAAAAACCAAAAACCAAAAACCAAAAACCAAAAACCAAAAACCAAAAACCAAAAACCAAAAACCAAAAACCAAAAACCAAAAACCAAAAACCAAAAACCAAAAACCAAAAAACCAAAAACCAAAAACCAAAAACCAAAAACCAAAAACCAAAAACCAAAAACCAAAAACCAAAAACCAAAAACCAAAAACCAAAAACCAAAAACCAAAAACCAAAAACCAAAAACCAAAAACCAAAAACCAAAAACCAAAAACCAAAACCAAAAACCAAAAACCAAAAACCAAAACCAAAAACCAAAAACCAAAAACCAAAACCAAAAACCAAAAACCAAAAACCAAAAACCAAAAACAAAAACCAAAAACCAAAAACCAAAAACCAAAAACCAAAAACCATAAACCAAAAACCAAAAAAACCAAAAACCAAAAACCAAAAACCAAAAACCAAAAACCAAAAACCAAAAACCAAAAACCAAAAACCAAAAACCAAAAAACCAAAAACCAAAAACCAAAAACCAAAAACCAAAAACCAAAAACCAAAAACCAAAAACCAAAAACCAAAAACCAAAAACCAAAAACCAAAAACCAAAAACCAAAAACCAAAAACCAAAAACCAAAAACCAAAAACCAAAAACCAAAAACCAAAAACCCAAAAACCAAAAACCAAAAACCAAAAACCAAAAACCAAAAACCAAAAACCAAAAACCAAAAACCAAAAACCAAAAACCAAAAACCAAAAACCAAAAACCAAAAACCAAAAACCAAAAACCAAAAACCAAAAACCAAAAACCAAAAACCAAAAACCAAAAACCAAAAACCAAAAACCAAAAACCAAAAACCAAAAACCAAAAACCAAAAACCAAAAACCAAAAACCAAAACCAAAACCAAAAACCAAAAACCAAAAACCAAAAACCAAAAACCAAAAACCAAAAACCAAAAACCAAAAACCAAAAACCAAAACCAAAAACCAAAAACCAAAAACCAAAACCAAAAACCAAAAACCAAAAACCAAAAACCAAAAACCAAAAACCAAAAACCAAAAACCAAAAACCAAAACCAAAAACCAAAAACCAAAAACCAAAAACCAAAAACCAAAAACCATAAACCAAAAACCAAAAACCAAAAAAACCAAAAACCAAAAAACAAAAACCAAAAACCAAAAACCAAAAACCAAAACCAAAAACCAAAAACCAAAAACCAAAAACCAAAAACCAACAACCAAAAACCAAAAACCAAAAAACCAAAAACCAAAAACCAAAAACCAAAAACCAAAAACCAAAAACCAAAAACCAAAAACCAAAAACCAAAAACCCAAAAACCAAAAACCAAAAACCAAAAACCAAAAACCAAAAACCAAAAACCAAAAACCAAAAACCAAAAACCAAAAACCAAAAACCAAAAACCAAAAACCAAAAACCAAAAACCAAAAACCAAAAACCAAAAACCAAAAACCAAAAACCAAAAACCAAAAACCAAAAACCAAAAACCAAAACCAAAAACCAAAAACCAAAAACCAAAAACCAAAAACCAAAAACCAAAAACCAAAAACCAAAAACCAAAAACCAAAACCAAAAACCAAAAACCAAAAACCAAAACCAAAAACCAAAAACCAAAAACCAAAAACCAAAAACCAAAAACCAAAAACCAAAAACCAAAACCAAAAACCAAAAACCAAAAACCAAAAACCAAAAACCAAAAACCATAAACCAAAAACCAAAAACCAAAAAAACCAAAAACCAAAAAACAAAAACCAAAAACCAAAAACCAAAAACCAAAACCAAAAACCAAAAACCAAAAACCAAAAACCAAAAACCAACAACCAAAAACCAAAAACCAAAAACCAAAAACCAAAAACCAAAAACCAAAAACCAAAAACCAAAAACCAAAAACCAAAAACCAAAAACCAAAAACCCAAAAACCAAAAACCAAAAACCAAAAACCAAAAACCAAAAACCAAAAACCAAAAACCAAAAACCAAAAACCAAAAACCAAAAACCAAAAACCAAAAACCAAAAACCAAAAACCAAAAACCAAAAACCAAAAACCAAAAACCAAAAACCAAAAACCAAAAACCAAAAACCAAAAACCAAAAACCAAAAACCAAAAACCAAAAACCAAAAACCAAAAACCAAAAACCAAAAACCAAAAACCAAAAACCAAAACCAAAAACCAAAAACCAAAAACCAAAAACCAAAAACCAAAAACCAAAAACCAAAAACCAAAAACCAAAAACCAAAACCAAAAACCAAAAACCAAAAACCAAAAACCAAAAACCAAAAACCAAAAACCAAAAACCAAAAACCAAAAACCAAAAACCAAAAACCAAAAACCAAAAACCAAAAACCAAAAACCAAAAACCAAAAACCAAAAACCAAAAACCAAAAACCAAAAACCAAAAACCAAAACCAAAAACCAAAAACCAAAAACCAAAAACCAAAAACCAAAAACCAAAAACCAAAAACCAAAAACCAAAAACCAAAAACCAAAAACCAAAAACCAAAAACCAAAAACCAAAAACCAAAAACCAAAAACCAAAAACCAAAAACCAAAAACCAAAAACCAAAAACCAAAAACCAAAAACCAAAAACCAAAAACCAAAAACCAAAAACCAAAAACCAAAAACCAAAAACCAAAAACCAAAAACCAAAAACCAAAAACCAAAAACCAAAAACCAAAAACCAAAAACCAAAAACCAAAAACCAAAAACCAAAAACCAAAAACCAAAAACCAAACAACCAAACAACCAAAAACAAAAACCAAAAACCAAAAACCAAAAACCAAAAACCAAAAACAAAAACCAAAAACCAAAAACCAAAAACCAAAAACCAAAAACCAAAAACCAAAAACCAAAAACCAAAAACCAAAAACCAAAAACCAAAAACCAAAAACCAAAAACCAAAAACCAAAAACCAAAAACCAAAAACCAAAAACCAAAAACCAAAAACCAAAAACCAAAAACCAAAAACCAAAAACCAAAAACCAAAAACCAAAAACCAAAAACCAAAAACCAAAAACCAAAAACCAAAAACCAAAAACCAAAAACCAAAAACCAAAAACCAAAAACCAAAAACCAAAAACCAAAACCAAAAACCAAAAACCAAAAACCAAAAACCAAAAACCAAAAACCAAAAACCAAAAACCAAAAACCAAAAACCAAAAACCAAAAACCAAAAACCAAAAACCAAAAAACCAAAAACCAAAAACCAAAAACCAAAAACCAAAAACCAAAAACCAAAAACCAAAAACCAAAAACCAAAAACTAAAAACCAAAAACAAAAAACCATAAACCAAAAACCAAAAACCAAAAAACCAAAAACCAAAAACCAAAAACCAAAAACCAAAAACCAAAAACCAAAAACCAAAAACCAAAAACCAGAAACCAAAAACCAAAAACCAAAAACCAAAAACCAAAAAACCAAAAACCAAAAACCAAAAACCAAAAACCAAAAACCAAAAACCAAAAACCAAAAACCAAAAACCAAAAACCAAAAACCAAAAACCAAAAACCAAAAACCAAAAACCAAAACCAAAAACCAAAAACCAAAAACCAAAAACCAAAAACCAAAAACCAAAAACCAAAAACCAAAAACCAAAAACCAAAA